>AWWV01015074.1:0-81553 GCA_001974805.1 Corchorus capsularis
CAAGAACTTCCTATTTATAATATAAGGTGAAAGAAAAAGAACAAAACTAATGCCTGCCTTTTATATCTCTTCCAACTTAATGGCCGCCAAGTCAGCCTTTTTCAGTCATTGCTTATGAGCCTTTTTGTAGAAATACGTCTAGCTTTTACCTAGCATCTTGGCAACTACTCATCTTTCAGGATTTATTTTTTCTATACAGTAGGGAAAAATGCTTATGTTTTTAATTACCTTTTAATATTTGTGTTGCAGCAAAGAATTCTGCCAGTGTTGCACTCTGCTCTTTGTCAAGATCATGCAGTGAAAAGCAAGGTAAAGCTTCCAATTGTTCTATGTTTGGTTCAAAATTATACTTGCTAGTTGAAGGTTTAGTCCCACTATAATTTACTATGAATGTAATTATGCTATCTATACCTCGTTGAAGGAAAACCTGAACGTTCCTAGTAAGCTTTGTGGGATATTATGTGTTTATATGAGCCATATTCAACCTTAATTTTAGATGTTGACCGTGATCAAGAGCCACTTATATTTTTCCAATCCTTGGTATATCTGTAGAATCAAGATTTAACTAGACTTATTAAGCAAACTGTGTTGTTACTTGATTTGGCTTGTACACAGAAACAGCTATTGGTGGTTTGAGAATGACGTTGGTACTTGATGAAGAAAAAGCAGCTCGGTCTCTTGCTTCTGGTTTTCCAAATTTTGTGAGAATCATGAAAAAGTTTAATGTCAGTGGCTCATATACTCTGGTGAGTACTTTCCTTTTCCCTCTAACCACATGTGGTTTCTTTTAAATTTTGTCAGTCTAAGGCTTATGCTAATCAAGTTAAGGCCAATGTTCTAATTAAATTGTCTAGTACCATCATTCACACGCATAACTTTATTGTGGAAGTGAATTCTTTTGTGAAAAGCTTTCATGTTCTTATTTTCTGTTTATTTTCTTCAAACCCTATATATGAATTTAATTTGTAAATTTTAATTATCCTCTCAGCCTGCTGAAACATAAATTATTTGTTTACCTAGTTTTCTGAATCATGTTGGTTTCTTGTTTGAAGGTATGAGCTTGGAGGGCAACCTGCAAACACAATGTTGTCACTGATTTACAAGATTAAAAGAGGAGATGGTAAGTCACTACAAACTGATTTGATTCTCTGAAATTTGGTCATGATAGAAATGCATTCATACTTACTGATATCCATAATGGTTGATCATTTTTCAGTTATGTTAGGTGTTGTATCTGTCATTTTTTACTTTTGTTTCTTTCCTCAGTCAATATGTTGTTAATGCACACATCTCCACATGTTCCCTCATTAACTAGTTCTGAAGCTGCATTATGGAACATGTACAAGGCTGATTATCACTCTGTAGAGAATGCCAGTTTTTGAAATTTATCAAGTCTATAATCACTGTAGAGAATGGGTCAAATGCAACATCTCTTGCTACTTCATCAAGTCTACGATCAACAAATACACAAGCGGACTATATTTGGCTATAATTCACACTCAAATTCTGCTGGTCCTTATTCATATACCAAGGTTACTATATGGTTATCGGCAACAACCTAACTCTCTTACTCTCTCAGCCAACAGGAGCATATCAAAATACAGGTGCTCCGTATCAGCCTCTTTCCTCATTTCATATGAAACCATAATGAATGTTAGATTTGGTAGTTGTTGAGGGGACACTTAAACATGTATCTTTTTAATGTAATTAGAATTATGGTAGTAATACTACTACCATTGTAATTATGTATGGTCATGATTGATGTTGTCCGTCTAAGTTGAAGACTATTTAACTATTTCTTGGTTAGTTTCTTTATCTTTTCTTCTAACCTTTGCCTTTTTCTTGATAGCAAATATATATAGTAACATGTTCTCCTTATTCATTCTTTTTTTTTTGTATTTATTAATAATAGCAAATTTTGTTGGAATAATTTTTCTCTTCATTATTGTATTGTTCAAAAAAAAAAAATTCAATTACAATTCTTTTTATTTTATTGTTTCTTATAATTAAATTATTATATTCTACAATAATAATCTTGATAGTGTGCAAGCTTTTACTAAAATTGTCTTGCACGAATATGATATGTGGCAAAAAAATCCACCACAAAAATGAGAGTTTCTGTATTATTGCCAAAAAAAATGAGAGTTTATGTATTATTAATCATTTATTATCATTTACCATTTTTCCTCTTTATTGTTAATTTACTTGCCATACCATTGTAGGTAAATGTTGTAAATGGCTACTGATTATAATCTATACTTTCTTATTAATTAATATATAAGTTAATTGCAACGGCCAAAAAAAATATATAAGTTAATTGCAAATTTCTTTCGAAGAAAAGCATTTTAGTTGCTCGGTTTAGCCATTTTTTGTCCTTTTTAGTACTATAGGGACTTACTTTGGATGGAAATATTCTATCTTTATTTTTTATTTAGAAGAAATAATTATGTTGTATCCCTTAATCTTTCTATGTACAAAATTAATGTAAATTTTCGATGCTGGTAAGGGATTTTAATTCACAAACCTTCATAACGTTATTATTGTCTCACTACCACAATTTCAAATGAAGTATCTTGGAGAGTAGAATTATAGGAAGCAAAATTACTTACACATTATTTAGCAATGATCTATTACATATGTAGTTCATCATGATATATGTTTCATTTAGACATTGTTTATTATGATACCACATCAATACTCTGAAACTAAATTATGGTCTAACATTGATATCCTAATGAATTGAGCAGCATACGTAAAACAGACATTTGAGTATTTAAAATTTAGAAATGAAGTTTGAGTTTGATTTTACTTATTTTTTTTCTTAGATAATTTTTTTAATATTAATTTTATTGGAAATTGATTGATTAATAAATTGACTAATTGGTTTATTACTTTAGGATGCTTAATTAGTAATTAATTCCCTAAATAGAATCAAAATTAATTAATTATTATAACAAATTATAGGTAATCAAATTAGTTATTAAATCAATAATCAATATCAAAATTAAATCAAATATAATTAGTTTACGTCAATAAAATCAAATAAATTTATTATGTCAATTTCAATTAATTGCTTTATCAATTAATAATTAATCAAATTAAAATTAGACAAAATCAAATCAATTATAATTAATTTATATCATAAGTAAGTAATTTTTTGACTAATTAGTTTCCATAAATATAGGCAACATAAAATCGTGATAATTATTATTTACATAATATAATAAGTGAAATCAATAGTCAATTACAAATTAATCTTCATTAATTACTCTACATAAAATAAAGTGAAAATTAGATTGATTATAATTACAAATTTACCCTTATATTAGAAATTAGACAAATCTACCACATCAGTCGTATTAATAGGTTCAAATAAATTAGTAGAGCCATTAATATGTCAAGGATAATCTTATAATGGTTAATTCAACTATATTATTTGCATCCCATTGACCTTTTATCATTATATTATTGTTTTAACCCAACAATAGACAGTATTAGTACAAAACCCCTTATGTAAGCTATAAAATTCAAAGTTGAACCACTCTGTAAAAAATGTAGAAGATTTTGCAACAGTACGTTTTTGTATTGTTTTTTATTCCAGGGCAACGACCGGGTTTTAAACTATATATATTAAAACTGTAGAGATTAGAGAAAAGAAAGGTTATTAATTATTGAGGCCTCCTCCTTCTGACAAGTGGCATGTATTAATTAAATTGATTGAATAATTACATCCTAATTATTATGTTTTATATCCACAATTATCTCATCAATTAATTGATTAATTTCATTGTTAAATACCAATTTCATTGATTTGATTTGAATATTTGATTGAATATATTCAAATCAAAATCAATTACAATTATTAATAAAAATTTTACATAATTATGTTTATTCCTTTACATAATTACAATGGTAGTAGTTACTACCATAAATCACTCTCAATTATGTTTAATCATGACCATAAATACTTAACTTTGCCCATATAAATAGGTGCTCTTTGAAGAGTTGGGTTTGTACTTTGAAGTTTATTCTTAATTTTTTTCGCTCTTGCTTCTCTATTTTTTTATTATTAATTTGCTCTTGCTTCTCTTCTAAACTTTTTTTGTGTGTTTTTGATAGTTGCTTCTCTTCTAACCGAAGTGAAAACAAAAGACTTATAGATTAGGATTACAATCTCATTCTGATGAGTCTACAGCAGATAAGCCTTAGTCTATAACTTCCCTACTTACCTTTACCTTGTTATTATCTATTATCTCTTGTATTTATCACTTACCTTGTACCTATATATGGTTGATCTGTCAATACAATACAACACCTTTCCTTCTCCAATTCGTTATCTCTATACTTAAGCTCTTTATGGTATCAAGAGCCTTCGTTTAACAGCAAATATTTTTTTCTCTCTCTTTCCTCTGTCTACATCTTTTCGATCCTACAAAAATGTCTACCACTTCATCTTCATCAACCTCAGAAACACCTGTTCTCTCTTCTCAAAATCCCAGTTCTTCTCTCATTACTATAAACTAAGCCGCCCAACTCCCAATTAAACTTACCACTGTCAATTACCCTTCATGGAGAGCTCAGTTCAATTCTCTCCTTCTTGGCTATAGACTTCTTGGCTTCATTGACGGAACAAAACCAACTCCACCTCAATTCATCACTACCACATCCAACAACACCACTGAACAAACACCAAATCCTGCTTATGATCTGTGGTTCCAGCAAGACCAGCTTCTTCTCCATGGAATCATCTCTTCAACAACCGAATCGGTTGTTCCCTTCATTGCCTCATGTCAAAGCTCGAAACAGGCATGGGACAAGTTGTCAAAATTGTTTGCCAACAAAAGCAGGTCTCGGATGATGTCTCTACGTGAGAAACTGGCTACACCAAAAGGAAGTAAAACTGTAAGTGAATACTTCCAAACTCTTAGAACTATTGCTGATGATTTAGCACTAATTGCTTCTCCAGTTACTGAGGAAGATCTAGTAATAACAACACTCAATGGCAATGGTGCTGATTTCAAAGAGCTAGCTGCTGGAATTAGAGCAAGGGAAACACAGATCTCTTTTGAAGATCTGATGGATAAGATGAATGACTATGAAAGATTCTTAAAGAAACAGAAAACTATAGCGAGATCATCGACTGAGGCAGAATTTAGATCCATTGCTGCTAGTGTTTCTGAATTAACTTGGATATAGTCTATCATGTCTGAGTTACAAGTTCGAACTCCTAAAGTTCCTTTTGTGTTGTGTGACAATGCTTCTGCAACTTATACTTTTGCTAATCCAGTGTTTCATACGAGTATGAAACATCTTGCTCTTGATTATTTCTTTGTACGAGAGAAGGTTCAACAAGTACTGCTGCAAGTGAAGTTCATAACCAAGCAAACTTCAGCTGGCTGATGCTCTAACAAAGCCTCTTTCCGCTGCACGATTTCACTTCCTGTTGTCCAAGATTGGTGTGTGCTCCACTTCCACCATCTTGTGGGAGGTTAATAGATTAGGATTACAATCTCATTCTAATGAGTCTATAGCAGATAAGCCTTAGTCTATAGCTTCCCTACTTACCTTTACCTTGTTATTATCTTTGTAATTATCTCTTGTATTTATCACTTACCTTGTACCTATATATGGTTGATCTGTCAATACAATACAACACCTTTCCTTCTCCAATTCGTTATCTCTATACTTAAGCTCTTTAATGTTATGTCTCACCAAAATTCTCTTCTCAATCCAAAATGGCTTGAAAGACTACTAAAATCCAAATACTGGTATTCTTTTGTCAAATGAAGGGGGATATTAATCGTGAGATTTCTCATTTTTATTTTTCATATTGTTATCTCTTTGATATTTATTTTTATGTTATAATCCATTAATGTTGTCCGTCTAAGTTGAAGACTATTTAACTATTTCTTGGTTTTCTTTATCTTTTCTTCTAGCCTTTGCCTTTTTCTTGATAGCAAATATATATAGTAACATCTTCTCCTTATTCATTCTTTTTTTTTTGTATTTATTAATAATAGCAAATTTTGTTGGAATAATTTTTCTCTTCATTATTGTATTGTTCATAAAAAAAATCAATTACAATTCTTTTTATTTTATAGTTTCTTATAATTACATTATTATATTCTATAATAATAATCTTTGATAGTGTGCAAGCTTTTACTAAACTTGTGTTGCACGAATATGATATGTGGCAAAAGAATCCACCACACTAAGGAGAGTTTATGTATTATTGCCAAAAACAAAAGGAGAGTTTATGTATTATTAATCATTTATTATCATTTACCATTTTTCCTCTTTATTGTTAATTTACTTGCCGTACCATTGTAGACAAATGTTGTAAATGGCTACTGATTGTAGTCTATACTTTTCTTATTAATTAATATATAAGTTGATTGCAAATTTCTTTCGAAGAAAAGCATTTTAGTTGCTCGGTTTAGCCATTTTTTGTCCTTTTTAGTACTATAGGGGCTTACTTTGGGTGGAAATATTCTATCTTTATTTTTTATTTAGAAGAAATAATTATGTTGTATCCCTTAATCTTTCTATGTACAAAATTAATGTAAATTTTCGATGTTGGTAAGGGATTTTAATTCACAAACCTTCATAACGTTATTATTGTCTCACTACCACAATTTCAAATGAGGTATCTTGGAGAGTAGGATTATAGGAAGCAAAATTACTTACACATTGTTTAGCAATGAGCTATTACATATATGTAATTCATCATGATATATGTTTCATTTAGACATTGTTTATTATGATACCACATCAATACTCTGAATCTAAATTTCGGTCTAACATTGATATCCTAATGAATTGAGCAGCATACGTAAAACGAACATTTGAGTATTCAAAATTTAGAAATGAAGTTTGAGTTTGATTTTACTTATTTTTTTTCTTAGATAATTTTTTTTTCTAATATTAATTTTATTGGAAATTGATTGATTAATAAATTGACTAATTGGTTTATTAGTTTAGGATGCTTAATCAGTAATTAATTCCCTAAATAGAATCAAAATTAATTAAGTAATATAATAAATTATAGGTAATCGGATTAGTTATTAAATCAATAATCAATATCAAAATTAAATCAAATCTAATTAGTTTACGTAAATAAAATCAAATAAATTTATTATGTCAATTTCAATTAATTGCTTGATCAATTAATAATTAATCAAATTAAAATTAGACAAAATCAAATCAATTATACTTAATTTACATCATAAGTAAGTAATTTTTTCACTAATTAGTTTCCATAAATATAAGCAACATAAAATCGTGATAATTATTATTTACATAATATAATAAGTGAAATCAATAGTCAATTACAAATTAATCTTCATTAATTACTCTACATAAAATAAAGTGAAAATTAAATTGATTATAATTACAAATTTACCCTTATATTAGAAGTTCGACGAATCTAACCACATCGGTCTTATTAATAGGTTCAAATAAATTAGTAGAGCCATTAATATGTCAAGGATAATCTTATATCTTATAATTTATTAAACTAAAGAGCCAATTTTCCTTTGTCTCACCCTTGAATTAACGATGAGACTAATTGAGACCTAAAAAAATCAAATGCAAAGCGAAACCAAATCGGATTTTGGGTGATATTTTTGGGCTCCGATGGTCTTTATTGGGGGCGATGGCAGATTGCTTTCATCTGAACCCAAGGTTTGATTCATTCATCGACAAAAGGCAAGGAGAATACTAGAAAAGCAAAAGTGGCGGATTGGTTTCATCTGGACCTAAGGTTTGATTCATTCATTGACAAAACGCAAAGAGAAAATCAACTTTTGCTTCTCTCTATATAAAATAGTTCCTATGTTGCTAGAATTTTTATTGCTTAGAGCATTTGAAATTTTCTCGGTGATTGGGTTTGTTCTGTTTAACGTTTGAATTTCTATGTTATAAAACTGTCATAACGTGCAAATCGCGAGACTTGAGCGCTATACTCATTTGAAAGGAGTCGGCACCAATCTTTTTTATCTAGGTGTGATTGGCCACCTAAATTTAATTAACCATTTTAATGTTTTCTTAATGTTAAATTAAGTTCATTAATAATGATTAACCATTAGTCTTCATCATCAAATTTAGGGTTCGGGAGTTCGATTACGTGTAGGGAAGGTATTAGCACCCCTACAACGCCTATCAAAAAGACAGTACCATTTAACTAAACATTAACCTTTTAAGCATAATTATTATTTTAAATCCTTCAAATTCATTATTTTTTGATTTTTTCATTTAATTAAATTGTCTTCAATTTCCTCACATTTTGACAAAAATTCGAGACAATTATCCTCAAAAGTATTCAAGAAATTTAAAATTTCTCGAAGAGACTCCGTCGTCAGAATTTTAAATTATTACCTTTATTTAGATATACTTCATTAACAATTCAATTGATTTTTAAATATTATCATTTTTATATACAATCTCCCACAAATTGGCAAGACTAATTAAATACCCATTTTAACTTATATCAATTCAATTAATTTTTTGATTATTTCCATTTTTTACATATATAGTCTCCCACAAATTTGGCAAGACTTTAAAGAAAAAGATTTATTTTACTATATTAAAAACCATTTTGATTTGATTCTTTTTATTTAATGGTTTCCCACATATTGGCAAAACCTAGTATTTATTTATTTGTTATAATTGAATTTTCCATATATATTAACAATCTTATTTAATTTTATTTATTTTATTTCCTTTTTTTTAATATCTTCTAAATCTCCCACAATTTGGCAAGATTTAGAAAATATTCTCTTAAGATTTTTTTATCAATTTTTATTATTATTTTAGATGAAACCATAATTATGCAAAATCCTCAAATTCCCCACAAGATTGGCAGAATTTGACGGATTTACCTAACCTAATCTAATGCATATGATTTTGCTGTTCACAGCATGCGGGTCAGGAGTAATTTTTGAGTGTTTTTGATATTTTAATTAAAGACATAGAATAACAAAATAAAGAAAACAGTTTTTTATATTTTTTTTTGACCTAATAATTTCGAAAAATTGAGGAATCTTAGACAGAAAAATTACTTTAGAATTTCGAAAGACGAAAATATCATAGCAATTGAATCATAATGATCGGCACTACAATAGAAAAAAACTAAAAAGAAATGATTAAGCCTCATTGATCAACATAGCATGATGAAAAGAAAAGCTAAATAGCATGGAGCCATGAACTGTTAGCGTAAAAAGAATAATGAAGAAATTAAATAGCTAAGACAAAGAATCAAAAGATTAAAGCATGATGACCAAGATCCACGTTGGACACATCATAAAACAAAAATGGAGAAACTAAAGAACAATTAAACTATAAGGACCAAAGGAGAAATTTCACCAATTGTTGCAATCCATTCTAATTCAAAGCCACGTGACTGCTCTTTTATTTGCACCTTTATTCCACCGCCTTGCTCCCAAAGAACAAAATTCTGTTCGAAGCCATATGTCGATCTGATTTCGGGACAGGTTTTGAGAGTTGTTTTTGAGTGATATTATGCGGCCAAAAGATAGATAGCAGCTATTTTCTAATGTGTGTCTCGCCGTCTTTCTCCTCGGTCTGTCTCTATCCCTCTATGTCTATCCTTTAGGGTTTTCTCTCTAACGTCCCCTCCTAGGGTTGGGAAAAGGGAGCCTTTATATAGGCCAATATTCTTTGGGAGCAAGTCATGTAGGAATCTACTAGGAAGTTTCCAACACAGACTTATTTAACATGTGCAGTAATTATTTGTTTGACCCACTTATTAACTAGCCCATCTAAATAATCACTAAAGTCCAAACCCAACCCAATAAATTGTAACCCAAACCTAACCAGGCCACATCACTAGGCTTAAACAAATAGTAATTAACTTAGACTTCGTCTAAACTAAATTTCGGTGTCTACAGCTGCCCCTCTTTGTAAACTTTCTGGCAATCAAGAAATACATAAAGGCGTCCTTTTTTATTTCTCGATAAGCAGAGAGTACACAAAGACGTAGACACCGCTCCTACAACAAAGAATGTTTTGAACATCGAACCTCCATCAGGACGAATAGAAACAGAAACACCAATTACGATTTTGAGAAAAACAGATTCTGGATGGCATGCATATTTTGAATTTTGAAATGAAATTCAAATTTTGAACTTTTGATTTTCGAATGAAATGCTGAAATGCAAGTTTTCAATTTTTTCTTTTGAAGAATGAACCGTGAAATGCAGGTTTTGAATTTTAAACCATGAGATGCTGATTTTGATTTTTGATTTTTGAATAAAATGACATGCAAATATAGAACTTTGATTTTCGAAGAATGGAGTGTTGAAATGCGAGTTTTGAATTTTGACTTTTTTTTTTAAGAATGAACCATGAAATACAGGTTTTGAAATTTGATTTTTGAATAGCGAAATGCAAAGAATCTCCCTAATCGAGAAATGAAATATAAAAGGCTATCCCAATCTAAGGATGGAATTCATGAGATGGATCTTCAACGGAAGAATGCACGTTTTGAGTTTTGAAGAATGAAACAAGAAAATGCATATTTTGAATTTTGAGTTTTGATGAGTGAAACAAAATATGCAAATTTTAAATTTGGGGAACCATCTCAACTGAGGAATGGAATTTCGGATTTCTAACGCCTGAATAGAGACCTTAAACAAGAATTTGATAAGAAACCTAAACAAGAATCTTAAACAAGATTTTGATAAGACACCTAAACAGGGACCATAAACAAGGATTTGATAATAAACCTGAACAAGAATCTTAAACAAGATTTTGATGAAACACCTAAACAGGGACCTTAAACAAGGATTTCATAAGAAACCTAAACAGGAATCTTAAACAAGATTTTGATGAGACACCTAAACAGGGACCTTAAAGAAGGATTTAATAAGAAACCTAAACAGGAATCTGAAACAGAATTTTGATAAGACACCTAAACAGGGACCTTAAACAAGGATTTGATAAGAAACCTAAACAAGAATCTTAGACAAGATTTTGATGAGACACCTAAGAAGGGACCTTAAAAAAAGATTTATTAAGAAATCTAAACAGGAATCTTAACAGGATTTTGATGAGACACCTAAACAAGGACCTTAAACAAGGATTTGATAAGAAACCTAAACAGGAATCTTAAACAGGATTTTGATGAGACAGCTAAACAGGGACCTTAAACAAGGATTTGATAAGAAACCTAAACAGGAATCTTAAATAAGATTTTGATGAAACACCTAAACAAGGACCTTAAACAAGGCTTTCATAAGAAATCTAAACAGGAATCTTAAACAAGATTTTGATGAGACACCTAAACAGGGACTTTAAACAAGGATTTGATAAGATACCTAAACAGGAATCTTGAACAAGATTTTGATGAAACACCTAGACAGGGACCTTAAACAAGGATTTGATAAGACACCTAAACATGAATCTTGAACTAGATTTTGATGAAACACCTAAACAGGGACCTTAAAGAAGGATTTGATATGACACCTAAACAGGAATCTTGAACATGGTTTTGATGAGACTGAATTTTTCATGAAAAGGATTTTGAGGTTTTGAATAACAAACAAACCTTAAATGAGGGGAGAAATTTGCAACATGCTCAAGCACAGATTTTGAAGTTCTTGAAAGAAACTTTTGACACAATTTTGAAACAAAACAATTGAATGCTTTTGATGGATGTAAATGTTGACGATTATGATTATGAGATGCAATGCATGCAAGTTGATGAACATTCATGATTTCAAAAGGTTCCAAGATGCCCCTTGTGATCCTTATCTTCTTTGACTATGATGAGTATAACTCAACTTTGAATATGGTCACTGGCTAGTTCAGTGGCAAACTTTCTAGGCACATGCCCCACTTATCAATCCTAATAGGAAACAAACCTCATTTTTCAACATTTTAATGAGCAATTTACCTCATGCCCCTAATCATTTCAAGTCAGAGACCTCAGTCATCTTTCTATATGCCCCCATGATCGAATCAAATTTGCATCATTCCTTTTGATCCCTTCACTTATTTTTGAGTGAATAGTGAACGCCCTTTATGATCATCTCTGAAATGTTCAATCTTTATTATTTATGATGAAAAGCAATGTAACATACAAGTTCCCTGAGAATAATAGTGAAATACATATATATTCAAGGAAAAAGTATATATAATAAAAGAAAGATCATGTGGAATGATCAATATCTATATATGATCGAGCTAAAATTATGCATGTTTTTATAGCTATTTTTATATACTTTTTGCCACTTTTATATGTGTTTTTACCCTATTTTGCTAGTATTTGTGTTTTTAGGTCTTGAAGACAAGAAAAGTGAAAACTTATTATTTTTCACTCTTTTTGGAGCTATTTTAGTGACTTTTTACTCAACTATGGATTTGAAGATTCGAAGTTCGTGTTTTGAAGATTTCTCGAAGATATTTTGAAGATTTGAAGACAATTGAAGAATTAATTCAAGAAGAAAGAATTGAAGATTTGGAGTTTATTTGCAAAGGATTCAAGTCAAGCCCAGAAGAAGCCCGGAAGTTAAGGATTTTTGGAAAATTCATATGGGATTATACTTAGCCCATATAAGTCAACAATTGGAGTTAAAATCCCAATTTGTGGGCTTAATATCCAAAGGAATATCCAAATCCCGTAATTTCCCGTAACTAGTCCTATTTGGAGTATGATTCAGCGCAGTCTCGGTAGAAAGACCATAACTTTCTGCTCAGATGTCCGTTTTAAGCCCATGAGTAGCCGTTGGAAAGCCAATTCCGAGCTCTACAACTTTCCTTTGAAGTCCAAAGCCCAGTTCTGCCATCTTCAAGCCCGAATCTTCCGTTGAAGTTTCTGCAGAAATCCAGAAAATTCCAGAATCCTATTTTGACTTGGATTCTACTCTAGGAAGACATCTAATCCAACTTAGAGACCAAGTCAAGCCTAGAACCGTCCTACCCTCTTTTCCTAAGTCTAGTTGGAGTCATTAGGTTATTCCTCCACTATAAATAGCCACCTCTTGTATCACAAATCACACCCATACATACTACACAACTTTACACCTCACAAATTTTAGATAATTCTCTTTTTCTACCTTTCTTTAGTTTAGGTTTTTCTCTAGTTTTAGAAGGGGGAAGTCGACACCCTCTCTAACCATAGAGGGGTGCAACAACCCTAGGTTTTCAAGGGGGAGAAATCGTTCCTCCCTAGTCCTGTAAGTATTCTTATGCCTCTCATGGATTTTCATAAGTCCATGAGTAGCTAAACCCTTAATACTTCTAATCCTTTAGTGAATTCAATCAATTGAAAAAGTAATCGATTGCTGAAGGAATAAAAGGGATAACTGCAGCTTTGATCGGCCTCTTATCTAATATACATGTTGGGAAACCTATACCAGTTGTTAGTCAAGAATAAGATGCTTAATTCACCTTTAAATCAATGATTCATAGTTAATCTGATTGAATCATACCATCGGAGAAGAAGTATGCTTTATAATTATTGTTTGCTTTATTAATTTGCTTTAGATCTAGATTTGCTTTGCTTTGTTTTTAGTTTAATTGTTTTCTTTATAATTGATATAATTAATCCCCTATTTTCTAATTGATTTTTGGAAAAGATCTTTCTTCCTTTTGATAATTATAACCCTTCTCTGTGGGATTCGACCCCTACTTGCCCTAGCTAGTTTAGTTAGTTTTTGTGGGGATTATTTTTATGATTGTTGACGACCGATCAATATACAAAAAATATTTTTGAAATAGAAAGAAGAGACTTCATGACAATGAATACTCTGAGATGATTGATGCCCTAAATCTTCCTCCAATTTGGTCATGCGTTGATATTCCCAACTCAATTGATGGTTCTGGATCAACTTCCCACCTTAAGAAATGTTCCCAAATCTTCCTCCAATTTGATCATGCATTGATATTCCCAACTCAATTCATATTTCTGGGTTAGTTTCTCATCTTAAGAAACTTTCAAACATGATTCCATAGACTATGGCTTTCCAATCACGACTGGAGCAGCCTTTCCAAGTTTCATACTCAAGTGCCCAATTAGATTCAAACCGTCTTTTCAGGTTTTCAATTTGAACCTTTTCCTTTTGATTTTTTTTCTTTTTTTAGATTGCTTCACCATGCACCTGCGTTTGAAAACTTTTTAAAACTAAATTTCTCAAAAACCCTTTTGAAAAATATTTTCTTTTCTTTTGAAAATAGTTCCCTCACTTCTAATATCCAGATTTGATCAAAGATGGAGTTTATTAGGCACATAACGTAGGCTTGGTTAAGGTTGCCAAAGAAAGGATTAGAAGGCTCAAAAATGTGTTTGAAGGTGATTTGATTCAAGGATCACTTTCTTGCTTGCACGGACAATTCCTTCAATTTCGATGTCCATTTTTCATTTGAACACTTTATTATGTTCCCAAACTTCTTCTTTTTATTGAACTTTTCATTCATTCTTTTTTTTTAATGTATTCAAGAATAATCTTTTTCTTTTTTTATTCTTTTTCTTCCTTTTTCTTTTTATTCACATCGTCCCTATTGACTTGCTTGGACATCTTTTCCCAATTTGTGATAATCTCTTCTTTTTTCATTACCTCCAGTGTGGAGGGTGATCCTTGATCATGGTTGATTCGAAAGAAAAATCCATAAGGTTCAAAGGGGACAACAATGGATAATTTTCTGCAAGCGAAGGAATAAGAAAGAAGGTCATTTATCATTTCAGATCTGAATATTTTGATGAAAGGCGATCTTTTGAAAACTCAAAACCTTTTTGAAAACTCATTTTTGAAAGTCATTTTTTTGAAAGCATTTTCTTGAAATTTTTTTCGAAAAACGTCTTTTGTTTTGAAAATCTTGAAAATCTGTGCAAGCTCATGATGTCACAATTCTTTTTTTTTTCTTTTTTCTCTCTTTTTTTTACTTATTTTCATTTTTTTTTTTGGCAACTTCTCTCATTCTAACCTGGTGGGCAACTAGTAAACAACCATGCTCGAGTCTAAATCAGTTTTCTTTTGATCAAACCAACAAAGAAATCAACATTCTCCAATTGTGATTTTGACTTTGTTCATATTCTCATCAGAACCCCAAATTCATCATCTCATCAAACTTCTTTACAGGGCAAATCGTCTTTGTATTCATTATCAATCAATCTAGGAAGCAAAAAGGAGAAGTATATACATATATACAAATAAATATTATAACAAATGGATGAACGAATGTAGGAACTTGCAATGCATTTTACTTCATGACAAATGATAAAAATTGAACATTGGAAGATTGATAATCATAAAAAGAATTCAACAAACACCCTTAAGAAAAAGTTTATTACAATGACAAAAACAAGAAATTCAAGTGCAAATTGATTTTGAAAAAACTGCAGTACCCATGGCTTCTCCAACCATTCTTTAGTTTTGCAAAGTCACTTGCCCCAATACCTTAGAGTTTCTTCTTCAAGAAGCTAAGCTTACCACTTTTGACCTAAATCTTGAACCACATACTTCACCCTTGTGCAATTCTACCTTGAGTGCCCCTAAGCTCCAAAATGAATATACCACTAAATGTATGTTTATGCAACATGTATGCATTTTGAAAGAAATGTATGATCATGGAAGAAAATTTCTCAAAATCAACTCACTTAATGACATTAATCTTAAAGAACTTTCATCAAGCGCAAACTTTGCCATTATCATAGCATGAAAGATAACAAATATCGCTTATGCAACCTACATGATGCAAATGCATGAGATGAAATGAGAGAAAACATAGAGCTAATTCATAATAAAGCACCACTACAACAAACAATGACAATGACATGTTCCTTATAAGGGTACCACCGCCAGGTATGGCTCTACCTAAGGTTGCCTCAGTTTTTCGATATGCATGGTTTGGTTTATCCTAAAGGTTCCCAAATTGTTCCTTTTACAAGGCAACCTCATTTCTCACCCATCACAGGCTACAAACGAAAAGGTTTCAATTTGAGTGGTAGTGATTCCCTAACCATTGCGGAGATAAAACCTCACGAGAGTATAGGTACTTCACTTCCTCTATCAAGGACGACAACACTTATGCAAATGCAACATGAATGCACAACAAACAAAATAAATTTTGAGGATTTTAAATAATTTTATTAAGGCTTTTGGTTAATGTTTAATTGTTCATGGCCTGACTCTCGAATGTCCCCAATGGAGTAGCCAAACTGTCGTAACGTGCAAATCGCGTGACTTGAGCGCTAGACTCATTTGAAAGGAGTCGGCACCAATCTTTTTTATCTAGGTGTGATAGTCCACCTAAATTTGATTAACCATTTTAATGTTTTCTTAATGTTAAATTAAGTTCATTAATAATGATTAACCATTAGTCTTCATCACCAAATTTACGGTTCGGGAGTTCGATTACGTGTAGGGAAGGTATTAGCACCCCTACAACGCCTATCAAATAGACAGTACCATTTAACTAAACATTAACCTTTTAAGCATAATTATTATTTTAAATCCTTCAAATTCGTTATTTTTTGATTTTTTTCATTTAATTAAATTGTCTTCAATTTCCTCACATTTTGACAAAAATTCGAGACAATTACCCTCAAGAGTATTTAAGAAATTTAAAATTTCTCGAAGAGGCTCCGTCGTCGGAATTTTAAATTATTACCTTTATTTAGATATACTTCATTAACAATTCAATTGATTTTTAATTATTATCATTTTTATATACAGTCTCCCACAAATTGGCAAGACTAATTAAATACCCATTTTAACTTATATCAATTCAATTAATTTTTTGATTATTTCCATTTTTTACATATATAGTCTCCCACAAATTTGGCAAGACTTTAAAGAAAAAGATTTATTTTACTATATTAAAAACCATTTTGATTTGATTCTTTTTATTTAATGGTTTCCCACATATTGGCAAAACCTAGTATTTATTTATTTGTTATAATTGAATTTTCCATATATATTAACTATCTTATTTAATTTTATTTATTTTATTTCCTTTTTTTTAATATCTTCTAAATCTCCCACAATTTGGCAAGATTTAGAAAATATTCTCTTAAGATTTTTTTATCAATTTTTATTATTATTTTAAATGAAACCCTAATTATGCAAAATCCCCAAATTCCCCACAAGATTGGCAGAATTTGACGGATTTACCTAACCTAATCTGATGCATATGATTTTGCCGTTCACAGTTTATACTCATGCAAACCAAGAGTAATTTTTGAGTGTTTTTGATATTTTGATTAAAGACATAGAATAACAAAATAAAGAAAACAATTTTTTATATTTTTTTGACATATTAATTTCGAAAGATTGAGCAATCTTAGACAGAAAAATTACTTTAGAATTTCGAAAGACGAAAATATCATAGCAATTGAATCATAATGATCGGCACTGCAATAGAAAAAAACTAAAAAGAAATGATTAAGCCTCATTGATCAACATAGCATGATGAAAAGAAAAGCTAAATAGCATGGAGCCATGAACTGTTAGCGTAAAAAGAATAATGAAGAAATTAAATAGCTAAGACCAAGAATCAAAAGATTAAAGCATGAAGACCAAGATCCACGTTGGACACATCATAAAACAAAAATGGAGAAACTAAACAACAATTAAAACTGTGAGGACCAAAGAAGAAATTTCACCAACTGTTGCAATCCATTCTAATTCAAAGCCACGTGACTGCTCTTTTATTTGCACCTTTATTCCACCGCCTTGCTCCCAAAGAACAAAATTCTGTTCGAAGCCATATTTCGATCTGATTTTGGGACAAGATTTGAGAGTTTTTTTTTAGTGATATTATGCGGCAAAAAGATAGGTAGCAGCTATTTTCTAATGTGTGTCTCGCCGTCTTTCTCCTCGGTCTGTCTCTATCCCTCTGTGTCTGTCCTTTAGGGTTTTCTCTCTGACGTCCCCTTCTAGGGTTGGGAAAAGGGAGCCTTTATATAGGCCAATATTCTTTGGGAGCAAGTCATGTAGGAAACTACTAGGAAGTTTCCAACACAGACTTATTTAACATGTGCAGTAATTATTTGTTTGACCCACATATTAACTAGCCCAACTAAATAATCACTAAAGTCCAAACCCAACCCAATAAATTGTAACCCAAACCTAACCAGGCCACATCACTAGGCTTAAACCAAAACTAATTAACTTAGACTTGGTTTAATCTAATTTTCGGTGTCTACACTATGTTATGATGTAATTTCAATTTTACAGGTAAAGCTGTTCGGTTCGGCTACTAGAACCTTAGAGAAAGGGGTAATCGATCTGTTGGCATCAATCAAGTTTTACCCATTCAATTTTTTTTCATCTTCCCTAGCTGCTTTTACCCCCTTTTTGTAGATTTTTTAGTCATGTATTTACTTTTTTTTTGTTCCTAGGTCGTGGATTGCATCATCCTTCCAAGAGGGTCAGTATTTGGAACCTTTGTAGATTTTATTTATTTTTTTTACCATGTATTTTAGTCACAATACAGCTAACCAAGGTGATCTTTAAGATACTCGCCATAGAAGAGATGAAAGGTAAGAAGATTTTCAGTCTATTTTTCATATAAATGCATTTGAATATTAATTCTTGGCACTTGGATTTTTCTCAACCTCTTTTCATTCATATCAACTTTTGTCAAAGTAAATAAGATATTTTACAGATTTAATATTTGTTTTCATGATCATATACGTTGAAGGTTCCTGTTATGACATATTAATATTGGATTTGTAGGTTGAAGTCTCCCAAGGTGGTTCTGAAATGCTATATTTTTTGTAATTTTTCTAATAATGAATTCCTAAATTAAGAAAGTTATTTACTATTTATATGCCATGTGTCCAACTATGGAAGCATAAAAGTAAAACTGATTTCTTGAAGAAATCCCCTGCATAGCATTTTTTGCTCTTTTAGTTGTAGAATTCCCTGTTTCTTCTAACATATGCTAAGTCCATCAAGCAAATAGTATTGAATTGAATAACCAAAAATTAATTAGTCTGTAGTAATATACTTTAACAAGAGAGATATAACTAAGATTCAATATATGTGTGTGTGTGTGATTTATTTTTTCATACTTCCTCGACATAGAATATATAGTTATCAGCCACCGGTGGCCGGTCTAGGAATTCATATTTAATTTAGTTCAGTTTAAGAATATGATAGGTTAGGATATGAATGTATGAGTCATATGCGTATGGATCTTTCAGCAATATTTTACTACAAAGACATCTTGAATTAGTCTCTGAATCTTAGAAAAAGGAACATCTAATCCTAAATTAAAGTAGATTAAACTTGCAATCATATCTTCATAGTTTTCATTAAAAGTAGATTAAATATAGTTTTAAAAAGTTTTGTTGTTTATATATTGAATCTTTAGCTTTAGCTTTTGAACAAACCACTGTAAAATAATATGCAATTAACCTTATTCAACAATTAATCTCTGCTTGATGGTGTTATCTAAAAGCTTATAGACACTTAATTTTGCACTCTGTGCTCTGTTGCTTGAATCCAAATGATTCTTACTTATTTGGTTCAGCAAAGTGGGTGATTAATGGAAACGACACGGACAGACAAACATTGCTCGAGTTTAAGGCCAAGATAGCTGGTGATCACCTTGGAATCATGCGATTATGGAACAACAGTGTTCATTTTTGCCAGTGGCATGGTGTTACTTGCAGCAACATGCATCATCAAAGAGTGACCAAGGTGGACCTACGATCGTTAAAATTGAGTGGAATCATATCACCATACATTGGAAATTTGAGCTTTCTGAAGGTGTTGAATCTTTTTCAGAATGACTTCAGCCATGGGATTCCTCAAGAAATTGGTCGGCTACACAGGTTGGAAGAGTTAATACTTTATGAAAATCCCATAGGTGGTGAAAATCCCTTCAAATATAACATAATACTATAATAATACTTTAGTTTAATGTAATTGTCATTTAATTAATCTGTTTGTCTTTTGGCAGTGAAAATGTTGATGCTATAAAGGACAATTTGGTATTGAAGTCGCGAGCAGGTAGTGTCTAATCTCTGGTCATTATTAGTACTTAATTATGACAGTATCAAGTTGGATAGTTTATAATTGCATTGTTCTGTAACTATTGGATGATTGTTGGTGCTATAAATATCCTCTGCTGGTCATGTAAGAATGAGGTTAGAAGTAAACCACTGTATGAAAAAAATTGATTTATACTAATACTAAGTAAAAAATTGACTCAAAAAATTGATGGTGCGTTGAACTTAGAAATTTATACTGCATAGTTACTAACGTAGAAATTAATTTCACTATCCTTGAACATTTTTGTGAGATAATCTTTTAATTTTAAATGATTAGTTAGCTAACAATAATTCCTTCGGATATGTGTCAGTTCCTAAGAAAGCCAGTCCAACTACTCTTTAACATTATGATGTGGAATTGCAGTACCATTTACTTGAGCTGTTAAAGATGAGACTATGGTTTTTCCCTTCATTAGCAGATAGTTGTAAACTGATTGATTATGGGAGATTTGTAAGGGCATTTGTGATTGAGTATCTGACTTGATGTCAATTGCATATGCAATTATAGATGCAAGGATTGAGTGGTTTTTGTGATTGAGTATTTGACTTGATTTGTGCATTGCTTTTGTGACATGGATCACAGAAGGTTAGTCACATGCTTACTCTGTTGAAAATAATTTTGGTGTTTGGTAAAGGTGTAGAAGTTTTTGTGTGTTTCTTCCTTAGAGCATGGTGTGTTAAGCATTTACACCTCACTCCAGTTCCAGCTGCTGGAAATACTATTTGGCAGGTATATTCCGTTGTTTCCAATATTAATCAATAATAATTGGTCAAAAGTTATTTTTTTAGTTGTTCATTATATTCTATCTTTTGTTTCCCTTTATTTGTAATGTTTTTATTTTGTGGAATGATTTTTGCTCATTTTCTGGCTCCCACCAAATTACCTATGTCACAAGATTAG
Source organism: Corchorus capsularis (assembly GCA_001974805.1). NCBI lineage: Eukaryota > Viridiplantae > Streptophyta > Magnoliopsida > Malvales > Malvaceae > Corchorus > Corchorus capsularis. The sequence continues at coordinate 20,922 of AWWV01015074.1, forward strand.
TGACTTCAACTTTTTCTATTGCTGTTAGAGGTGTCAAATGGGCGGGTTGGGCGGGTTTCGGGTTCGGGTCAAATGGGTCATGCAGTTTTTTCGGATCATTCGGGTTACGGGTCATCAGGGTTCGGGTTATTCGGGTCTCGGGTCATACGGGTCTCGGGTCATTCGGGTCTCGAGTTATTCGGGTTTCGGGTCATTCGGGTCTCGGGTCTACCAGGTCTCGGGTTGGGCGAGTTTGGGTTTTGACTTCGGGTCACTCGGGTTTCGGGTCAATTGGGTCAGCATTGAATTTTAAATTGTGCGACTTTACCCCCTGAATTTGTAAAATCAAGCCAATTTACCTCGGATTTGACAGTTGACTAACGGATTCCATTTAGTACCATAAAATTCGTTGATGTGGCATTTCCACATCAGCTCTCATGCGTGCCCCACCCTAGCATTTAGGGTCATGTGGGGCCCACATGAGTGCTGACGTGGAAGTGCCACATCAGTATAAGTTTGCCATGTCAGCAAATTTTATGGGATTTAACGGAATCCGTGAAGTGAAATGGGGAATTGATCTGATTTTACAAATTCAGGGGGCAAAATGGCACAATTTAAAGTTCATGTGACATTCTGGCTTAAATTTGCAAAGTTCAGGGACAGGGGGCAAAGGGACTATTTAGCCAATTTATAATAGGTAAAATGATAACAATAATTGGTAAAATTATAACAATAATATAAATTGTATTGAATAAAAGATGATTTAGAATAAGTAAAATTATAAATTTTATTGAATAAAAGATAATTTTAATTTATAATATTCTCGGGTCATTCGGGTTAATGTCTCGGGTTATTCGGGTTTCGGGTCATACCGGTCTCGGGTCATTCGGGTTTCGGGTCATCTTGGTTACGGGTCATTCAGGTCTCGGGTCATCTGGGTTGCAAGTCATTCGGGTCACGGGTTCGGTGGGTCTCGGGTCGTTTACTTTTTCTGGTCAAATCGGGTTGAGCGGGATACGGGTTCGGACGGGTTATCGGGTTCGGGTCAGATTTTGACAGCTCTAATTGCTGTATTAATTCATTTACAGCAGCGTACAACTGGAAACAGTGAGGTTGATTCAAAAATATCTTTTCTTTTTTGTTATGTTATAAGACTGATATAGTTGGTACAATTAATTGTATATACATGTGCTCTCTTTGCGTGAGACGTGTCAGTCATTTGGCCCTTTACAGTGAAAATCAATATGGGTCCCACTAAAAAATTAAACGCGTATTTTTCTTTCAAATTTCCAATTTCTTTCCTACATTTTTTCCCAAATTAATTCTTAACCTTCTATTTCCAATTTTTGTCTTTCCACTTTCTCGATAGGTTCTTTGAATCTATGCTGAAGTATTGATGAAAGCATTTAACGTGGGGTTGAATTCGAAGAGCTAATTAGAGTTTTTGGAGTCTCTCCCATTTTCTCTTCCTTAGGGTTTGGCTTTCATTATTTTCTCTATCATAGCAAGAGAAGCTTTTATCAATGGCGCAGCAGAAGGTTCAGAAAGGAGTCTGGCCATAATGTTTATCTTAAGCGCAAGGCTGAGCAGGGCCTCCATCAACGAACTTCACTGGATCAAAGGTTGGCGAGAGAAAGAGTGAAAATTCGATAAAGGTTCTAATGCCTTCTTTTACATTGAATTTTCAATTAATTTTTTTTTGTTTTCGTTTTCTTATATCTTATAATTTATTAAACTAAAAGAGCCAATTTCTCTTTGTCTCTTCGTTGAATTAACGATGAGACTAATTGAGACCTAAAAAAAATAAAAGGCAAAAAGCGAAACCAAATCGGATTTTGGGTGATTTTTTTGGGGTTCCGATGGTCTTCATTGGGGGCAATGGTAGATTGGTTTCATCTGGACCCAAGGTTTGATTCATTCATTGACAAAAGGCAAGGAGAAAACTAGAAGATCAACTTTTGGTTCTCTCTGTATAAAATAGTTCCTCTGTTGCTAGAATTTTTATTGCTTAGAGCATTTGAAATTTTGTGGGTGATTGGGTTTGTTCTGTTTAACGTTTTAATTTCTATGTTATGATGTAATTTCAATTTTAATGGTAAAGGTGTTCGGTTTGGCTACTAGAACCTTAGAGAAAGGGGTGATCGATCTGTTGGCATCAATCAGGTTTTACCCATTCAATTTTTTTTTCATCTTCCCTTGCTGCTTTTGCCCCCTTTTTGTAGACTTTTTAGTCATGTATTTATTTATTTTTTGTTCCTAGGTTGTGGATTGCATCATACTTCTAAGAGGGTCAGTATCTGGAACCTTTGTAGATTTTATTTATTTATTTTTTTTACCATGTATTTTAGTCAGAATACAGCTAACCAAGGTGATTTTTAAGATACTCGCCATAGAAGAGATGAAAGGTAAGAAGATTTTCAGTCTATTTTTCATATAAATGCATTTGAATATTAATTCTTGGCACTTGGATTTTTCTCAACCTCTTTTCATTCATATCAACTTTTGTCAAAATAAATATGATATTTTACAGATTTAATATTTGTTTTCATGATCATATACGTTGAAGGTTCCTGATATGACAAATTGATATTGGATTTGTAGGTTGAAGTCTCCCAAGGTGGTTCTGAAATGCTATATTTTTTGTAATTTTTCAAATAATCAATTCCTAAGTTAAGAAAGTTATATGCCATGTGTCCAACTATGGAAGCATAAAAGTAAAACTGATTTCTTGAAGAAATCCCCTGCATAGCATTTTTTGCTGTTTTAGTTGTAGAATTCCCTGTTTCTTCTAACATATGCTAAGTCCATCAAGCAAATAGTATTGAATTAAATAACCAAAAATTAATTAGTCTGTAGTAATATGTTAGGCATTTGGCACCAAATTGGCTCATAAATTATAAAAAAGTTAAGAACAAAGGTTAAACTACAACAAGAGGGATATAACTAAGATACAATATATATATATATATATATGTGGTAATACTAATTTGTTTTCGATTGACTGTAGCATGATTAGAAGTTAGAACTTTGAGTTTAAAGCTTTGGGATACGTGTCAAATATGTAATCCGTATGATATAAAGAATTGTAGTAATTTTTCTCATGCTTCCTCGACATAAAATATATAGTTATCAGCCACTGATGGCCGGTCTAGGAATTCATATTTAATTTAGTTCAGTTTAAGAATAAGATAGGTTAGGATATGAATGTATGAGTCATATGCATATGGATTTTTCTGCAATATTTTACTACAAAGACATCTTGAATTAGTCTCTGAATCTTAGAAAAAGGAACAATTAATCCTAGATTAAAGTAGATTAAACTTGCATTCATATCTTCATAGTTTTCATTAAAAGTAGATTAAAATAGTTTTCAAAAGTTTTGTTGTTTATATATTGAATCTTTAGCTTTAGCTTTTGAACAAACCATTGTCAAATAATATGCAATTAACCTTATTCACCAATTTATCTCTGCTTGATGGTTTTATCTGAAAGCTTACAGACACTTAATTTTGCACTATGTGCTCTGTTGCTTGAATCCAAAAGATTCTTACTTATTTGGTTCGGCAAAGTGGGTGATTAATGGAAACGACACGGACAGACAAGCATTGCTCGAGTTTAAGGCCAAGATAGCCGGTGATCACCTTGGAATCATGCGATCATGGAACAACAATGTTCATTTTTGCCAGTGGCATTAAGTTACTTGCGGCAGCATGCATCATCAAAGAGTGACCAAGGTGGACCTGCGATCGTTAAAATTGAGTGGAATCATATCACCATACATTGGAAATTTGAGCTTTCTGAAGGTGTTGAATCTTTTTCAGAATGACTTCAGCCATGGGATTCCTCAAGAAATTGGTCGGCTACACAGGTTGGAAGAGTTAATACTTTATGAAAATCCCATAGGTGGTGAAAATCCCTTCAAATATAACATAATACTATAATAATACTTTAGTTTAATGTAATTGTCATTTAATTAATCTGTTTGTCTTTTGGCAGTGAAAATGGTGATGCTGTAAAGGACTATTTGGTATTGAAGTCGCAAGCAGGTAGTGTCTAATCTCTGGTCATTATTAGTACTTAATTATGATAGTATCAAGTTGGATAGTTTATAATTGCATTGTTCTGTAACTATTGGATGATTGTTGGTGCTATAAATATCCTCTGCTTGTCATGTAAGAATGAAGTTAGAAGTAAACCACTATATGGAAAAAATTGATTTATACTAATACTAAGTAAAAAATTGACTTAAAAAATTGATGGTGCGTTGAACTTAGAAATTTATACTGTATAGTTACTAACGTAGAAATTAATTTCACTATCCTTGAACATTTTTGTGAGATAATCTTTTAATTTTAAATGATTAGTTAGCTAGCAATAATTCCTTCGGATATGTGTCAGTTCCTAAGAAAGCCAGTCCAAGTACTCTTTAATATTCTGATGTGGAATTGCAGTACAATTTACTTGAACTGTTAAAGATGAGACTATGGTTTTTCCCTTCATTAGCAGATAGTTGTAAACTGATTGATTATGGGAGATTTGTAAGGGCATTTGTGATTGAGTATCTGACTTGATGTCAATTGCATATGCAATTATAGATGCAAGGATTGAGTGGTTTTTGTGATTGAGTATCTGACTTGATTTTGAGCATTGCTTTTGTGACATGGATCGCAGAAGGTTAGTCACATGCTTACTCTGTTGAAAATAATTTTGGTGTTTGGTAAAGGTGTAGAGGTTTTTGTGTGTTTCTTCCTTAGAGCATGGTGTGTTAAGCATTTACACCTCACTCCAGTTCCAGCTGCTGGAAATACTATTTGGCAGGTATATTCCGTTCTTTCCAATGTTTTTTAATAATAATTGGTCAAAAGTTATTTTTTTAGTTGTTCATTATATTCTATCTTTTGTCTCCCTCTATTTCTAATGTTTTTTTTTGTGGAATGATTTTTGCTCATTTTCTGGCTCTCACCAAATTACCTATGTCACAAGATTAGTGTCTTAAATTTTTTCTATTGCTGTATTAATTCATCTGCAGCAGCGTACAATTGGAAACAGTGAGCTTGATTCAAAAATATCTTTTTTTTTTGTTATGTTATAAGACTGACATACGTGGTGTCAAAATCCTCACTCTAACTTTAATTTCAAATAATGCAGGTAAAATAACTGCTACAACAAAGATCTCAGATTTACCTTTCACTTCTTCAGAGTTCATAATTGTAATGTGAACATTGTTTTAACTACTCTTTATTTTCTTATTTAGTGCTTATCAAGCAAAAGAATGCTAGCTTTTTGTTAAGAATTTTCATGTTCATAATTGGGTTGTTTTGTACTCTTCAAATTAGTGAGTACATCGTTTTATATCACATTCAGAACTCAGATGTAATATAACAAGTACTATTAAGAAAGTATTCTCGATTCATGTTATATATGTATATATATAATTTTTTTTTAGATAAAAAAATGTCAGAATCAATTAAATATAATTTTTTATCCAGAATCAATTTTGTTATATATATGTTCATTTGATATCAAGAATGAATTTATTTTGACTCCATATTGTGCTACAAATGAAAACAGAAATATCAGGAAGATTTACATTTGTATTTTCAAGAAATAGACTATAATATATACTCCCTCTGTCCCATATTATAAGTCCCCTTCTAGAAACTTTATTTGTCCCAAAATATAAGTCCCTTTTTAAAACCCAATGCAACTTTTACCTAAGTTATCTAAATTACCCTTGTTAGTGGTAGTAGAAATTTAGTTCGAATTTAATTTATCTATTGACTATGAGAGAGTAAATGGGAGGAGAGAGACTTAGTTGGGGGGGGGGGGGAAGAGAAGAGGGATAAAATTGGAAAGAGAAGATAAAAGTTTATGGAAGTTAGAGTTGTAACTACTTTTCTTAAACTTTGTGATACGGTTAAAATGAACTTATATTATGGGACAGAGGGAGTAGCTTACTTTAATATCCTAAAAAACAATGAAATGTATGAAAATAAGATTACATTGCAGACAAAAAGACTACAAATTAATTCAACAACTAAAACAAAGATGAAAGCATAAAAAAAAATAGAAAATTCAAACACAATATATAACATTCTTTCATGAAATAAAAAATGCCGCCACGAAGCACGGGCCGGGATTACTAGTATATATAGTAATAATGTTTTCATTAATTCAAAAAAAAATAATAATGTTTTCAAGATTTCATGGACCGCCAGTGTGTTAGTGGGTACTCCATGTTCAGGCCTAGCACATTTAAGAAAAGCCTAATAGGACAGCCAATGCGAAGGCCCAAGATTAAGAAATATATGGTCCAACGTCCAAGAAGCTGAATCATTTGGAGTCAATGATGTATTTGCATGAAACTTGTCCATCCACGCACATTTGTTTTAATGTTACTTTTCTTGTATTTTGTTGGTATCCTAGTTGGTTACCATCAACTTGATCTTGACGGGAATTCATGGTGCCCAAATCATCTCCAGTATTTTTCGGATACTGTCCACCATTATTTTTGTCAAAATAAAAAAAAAAAGTTTAAAAGTTGCCCATTCATAATAAGATTTACAAATCCATCAAGCTTTCACTTGCAAATCTTTTAAATTTACAGATTATCTACAACAAACAAATTATGATCTCGTGGGATTCCAATGTAATTACCTTCCACAAAGTTTTCAATCCTTAATAAGTCACTTACGAAGTTATGCCAACCCATTGATATTGCTCCAATATGGCAATATCAATTGCTCCATTTTTAACCCACTCATCAAAAGCCTGGACAGAGAATCAGGAGTCCTTCTTGGTAACAAAAAATTAATGAAAAAGCAACTGAAAGTCTACAATTCACTGATTTAGAATTCGTTTATAGACAAAGCAACCTAAACAAATTGGATAACTGAGAGTGCGTTTGGGATTGTTGCTGTTTTTGTTTTTTTTTTGCCATTTTGTAATTTTGAAAACAAAATTGAAAAAACACGTTTGGTAGCAATGTTTTTGTTTTTAAACTTTTGGCAACAAATCCCGTGTTTTCAAAAATCATGGAAACATAATTTTGATGTTTCCACTTATTTCAGAAACACTTCCGCAACAAAAAACACGCTAAATTTTAATGAGATCTACTTTTCAAAACCCAGCAAAAGCAAACTTGGTAATTTTTATTAGTTTTAACTATTTCTTCAGAAACCAAACTTGTGGCCTAATCTCCCTTCCGCATCGAGCTCTTCCTCCCAAGATAGGGTTTTTCTTTCATATCTCAGATCTCTTCCATCTCTCAGATTTCCTTAACACATCTGAAGGCGACCAGGTTAGGGTTTAATCTTTTTCCAACTAATTGTGATTTATCTTAAATTTGGCTCAATTTATCATTTTGTTTTATTTCTACCATTTTTGAAGGCTATGGTTCCTGTCAACCATGGCAAAACTTTTGACAAAGTTCGAAGACTGAAAATCAGAGGTAGTAGTGAAATCAAAGGACGATACTGGGGTTGGTGGAACCAATCGTGCAGGGATTGTTCAACTTGGTTCATTTGACAAGGTTTATTTGTTTCTTGCTTTTCCTTTTTTGGATCTTAGTCAGGCAACGAATAATTGTTCTTTAATCAAGTTGTGGAAGATCTCAATCAAATTAGAATTTTCAGTTTCAGAATGAGACCCAATTATTAAAGTTGATTCAAACGATCTTATACACTTAATTTATAATAGGTATATGTAAACCAAGTATTTGTTGAAAGTAGTGTGAGAAAGATACTGCAAATTCATAACAAAACTATAAGAAAAGTGATCATGCATCATATTTTCATCTTTTAAGTAGCAGTTTTCAAGCCTTGGGTGCTCTTGAAACATTTTAAATTGATGATCTGTAAACTGATCCTTTGTTATACCAACTATGATATTAGTAATTTATCACATGATCCTAACTATTTCTCTTTAGTAGGTAAAGTTAGATGGTTGGAGCTTTATATTATCATTTTTTTGCCTCAGTTTATCCTGCAAAATATGAAATTTTGATCAATTATATGTTTTCTGCTTCAATGATGAATAAGTTCATGGTAATTGAAAATGAAAGTAACAAAGTTTTGAGGATCTAGGCAATTTTGCGACTTGGCCCTTGAAATTGAAGGAATAACAAAGTTTTCAATGAGGCGGACAACTCGCTTAAGGGGAGACTTGTGCTGTGACGTTTTTGTACTACTCCTTTTGTTTTTTGCCTTGGCAGTCTTTTTGGTCCTCTGCTTGTTTGCTTTGGTTTCATGTCCTTTTATGTTTCTTGTGTTGGTCCTTGGACTTTTGCACATCTTTGTGCTTCTTATCTTATAATAATTATTATTATTGCCTTTCAAAAAAAATTGAAAATGAAAGTATGTTTTGACCGAAATAACTTGAAATCAACAAGCCCAAAATTCTGTATGTATTAGCTTAATCCCATATTACTACTCTTTGTTCATTACATCTTGGAAATTTTTCCTTATTGCTACTCTTCTTTTATACCAGGAAAAGGGTCCCAACATCCAGGATTCAAGTTGTTGAACCAAAGGAAATTACAACTTTTGTTGACATTGGGGTTCCATCGACATAATGAAACTATTGTCCAGGCAACATGGAATTTTAGTGCTGGAAAAATGCATTGAGAATGGAGGTTTAATTTGGTGCCACTTACAAGGCTGAAATTGCTCCAAGAGGTGGTAGTGAAGAGGCTTGCTGTTGGAAGCCGAGTAATATATTGTTTGGTCTTCCTTGCCCATGTTGGCCACTATAGAACACTTTAGAGCTGCCTTCTTTTTGTTAGTTAATTGACTGCTTATTCTTTATAATGCTGCAGTGGTATAGGTAGTCTTTAGTTGGTTAATTGAGAGCTACAAACCTCATGTTTGCTTTCTCTCTATTTTGTAATCTTTTTATTAGCTAGTTGATAGATGAAAAATGTTAAACATATTGTGATTTATATTTGTAATCTTGAACATCAACATAATTATGCTTTGACCATGAGATTAGTTCTTCTATGTAACGATGAAAGATATATTTGATTAGTCAAAGTGTAATTTTTCCCTAATATTGATAAGCATAGACTTTTCTTAAAAGGAGAAAATGAAAGATGAAAGTTGTGAGAAAAAGAAAAATAGTAATAAAGTTTACACTAATATTATCCTAACCAAACATGTTTTGTGTTTTTAGTTTTTTAAAATGCACAACAACTCATGTATCCAAACGTATTTTTGTTTTGAAAAAATTGACAACATAACAAAAATAAAACAAAAGTAAAACAAAAACAAAACAAAAACAAAAAACAAAAAAACGAAAACGATGCCAAACGACACATGAATAACTAACTTTAACTAACTTTACATTTAGCCTATAATACAAAACTTACACCGTTTCATATAATTTAATAGGCTTCCCCAAAACTACCTAGACTTTTTTTTTTTGGTGAAAAAACTACCTAGACTTTTGCCCTTGTTACATTTTGTTTAACATTAACGGCCTGTTTGATAAACCGTTGAAAATTTTCAAATCATTGAAAATGAAAAAAAATTCAATGTTTTAATTTTAAAAAGAGAAATTATTAGGTGGATCAGGTCCACCATGTCATCCGTGGTCACGACCAATAAGATTTTGAAAAGTTAGATTTTTTGTTACAATTTCTAAAACTCTAACCAATTAATGTCCTAAATCTAGGGACTTACCTTGTAAATCTCATCTGGTGAAACTTGGGGCTAAACCTGGTGCGAAATTAGTGCCTAAATTTTAGGAAGAAATCTGACTTATCACAATCTGATTGGTTGGGACCATGTATGACGTGGAGGACCTAGTCCATCTATTGATTTCTGTTTTTTCTATTCAACAATATTATTTAAGGAAAGATTTGATATTTAAATCACATTATTGTTATTTTCTTTCCTTTTATCAATAATTCTTTCATTTTTAATTGTTACCAATTGTTATAAAACTAATGAAGAAGACAAAGAACAATAGAGAGAAAGAGAGAGAATTTCTATGATTCAGAAAGAAGAGAATACAGAAATCTGAAGTGTGTATAAAATAGCATAGGGGACTCCCTTTATATAGTGGAGTAAATCCCTGTACATTTAATGTTAATCTGCTTGACTTGCAAGCAAAGTAATATCCAACGGTGGATGATGCTCCAGAGAACCTTCCAGGTAATCTCCTTGTAATCTTCCTTGATTCTCTCATTAATACTTGATTCTCTCTTAGACCCAAATGGGCTTAATATACTTGGGTTTAGTGTGGTGTGGAGTCCATAATTCCATAACACTCCCCCTTGGACATAACACCACTAGAACGACCCATTTGGACATGTAGCTAGTGCCTCGTTAAAAATCTTAAGCTGGAAAACCCAATGGGACAAAACCAGTCATAAGGAAAAAAGAGTGCAGCATATCAAGTCCATTTTGTTTTCTGGACAAATATTACACGTGCTCCTTATTGCCTCATTAAAAATCTTGTGTCGGAAAACCCAGTGGGACAAAACCGAACAGAAGGGAAAAAGAGTACAGATCAATTAAGTCCATGTAAATGTCTCCTAGACAATTACATCTAAATGTGCTATTGTTATCTCATTAAAAACCTTAAGTCGGAAAACCCTGTGGGACAAAACCGATCATAAGGGAAAAAGAGTGCAACGCAATTTAAACTCATAATCGCTCCCCCTGAATTAAAACAAACAGCCACTTCTGGGGTATCTAAACATTTCCACTTCTGGGGAATTTAATCTTGCATCTTACTAGCTCGCCATATACCAATGCTATAAAATAATTTCTCAAATGTTGATGCTGGCAACAATTTTGGTAAATATATGTGCAAGATTGTTAATGGAGCGAATCTATATAACATCAACTTGTCGACTTCCTTGGAGTTCATGAGTATAATATTTTGGCGAGATGTTCTTGGTCTGATCATCCTTAATATATTCTCCCTTGACTTGTGCAATACAAGCAACATTATCATAATAAATTATCATGGGAGAGTCTATAACCGGTTTCAATACACAATTCCTTTGAATATGAGATATAACAAAATCATAACCAAACACACTCTCTTCTGGCCTCATAGAAGGAGATAATATTAGAGTGGTTAGAAGATATAGCTACTAGCTTTTGCTTAGTAGAACACCAAGAATAATTGTATCATTATAGCATAACCGGTTTGAGAGCAAGTTTTATGCAGATCAGACTGATACTCCACATTAGCAAATCCTACTAAACCAAAGTTAATAGTTTTCTTAAAATAACCCCAAAACTATGGTAAAACGGAGATGAATTAAAAATATGCTTAACAATATCTCTGAGTTGGCTAATAACTGAAATATGCCAACAAATTTTATCGCAAATGCGATTTTAGGTCACATGCATTGTGCCAAATCCCCCCGATAACATTGAGGTATGGTACTTTAGGACCAAACATATCCTCATCAGTTTGTTTAGGACGAAAAATCTAGTCCATTTGGGGATCAAGGGACCTTATAACCATAGGGTGCTCAAAGTACTTCATTTGTGTAGAGGGTTCTTTTTGTTGTGGTTGAGAAGACGTCGCAAATGGAGCCGGAGATGTGCAGAAGGCGGCAGAGAGGAAGACCAGAGCAGGTACCGACAATGAGCGCGTGAGTGGTAGGTGTTTTTTGGGATCAAAACTTGAGTTTTTGAAGAACTTGAAGTCTTTTTTGGGTGAGAATTGTTTGTGAATATTTTGGCAAAGTTTCAACCTTTTTCTCTGAGAATCCAAAAGTCTGCTCTAACTCACTATTTATAGTGGTGAGCTGAGGAGTCTTGATAATTACCATAATTATCTTTTAAGATAATATGGTTAATAAATATATTCCATAATTATCTCTAATATATAAATATATATAATACGGTTAATAAATATAATCCATAATTATCTCTATGGATAATATGGTTAATTATATAATCACCATAATTATCTCTTAAATATATATGGATAATATGGTTAATAGAGGTAACTCGTAAGGGTATGTCATGGTGACATAGGTATTTTTCTGAACAGGTAAGGGTAAGCCACATCACTCCCATAGGTAAAAGGTTGGAGTACTCCAACTACCTCCTAGTCTGATCCACCAAGCCAAGCTCTCCTGTACATCCCAAGTAGCGTTGACCTCAGACCCTGCCACGTATCCAAGTCAACTCCACTATATTTAATTGATTTTACTTGCGTGACACGTGACTTATGCCCGTTGCATTTACCACACGTGACATAGCCAAAAATTCGTGTCTACAATTTGCTTTGTGTTCAAGCTCTAGACTAAGGCATAATTTAGTTTTACCCAAATCCTCAGACTCCTTTTCAAATAGTTAGCAATTTGGGACAACTCTTCAAGAGTTCCAATCAAATTTATATGGTCGACATAAACTGCTACTATAGCAAATCCAGTTTATGATTTATTAATAAACACACATGGGTAGATGAGATCTTTTTATACTCTTCCTTAATCAAATACATGCTTTAGCGTTGATACCACATGTGGCTGGATTGCTTCAACCCATATAAAGATCTTTTTCTACTCTTCCTTAATCAAATACATGCTTCAGGCATTTTGAATCCCTCGTGAATATAAATAACAGAATGTATGCTTCGGGCATATAATTTCCTTTGAACCATAATCATGTCATCACAATGTTCATACAACATGTTTCCGACTTTATAAGGAAATGAATTTGTATTCATCACAAGTGAATACATTACAATCGACCCAGTTCTCTAAGTGAACCCTTGGGCGACAGGTCAGGTTTTATAGCTCACGACCTTATTTTCCTCATTTCATTTCCAAACAAATACCCATTTGAATCCAACGAGTTTAAGTCCAAAGACATCATTCTTGGGCAAGGGAAGTCAATTCAACCTTGATTGCTTCCTCTCATATAGGCCAATCTTGCCTTTGATGACATTCGATTATAAACTGAGGTTCATCATCATCAATTAAATTTCATGAGCGATTTAGAGAGCGGATGCATCATCGATGATTATCTCATTATAATGAAAAATCTAATATTCCCAGGGTCAATGATCTTTTCATGGGTTTGTGCCACTACAGGGGCAATTTGCTCATGAATTGTGCCTCTTCAGGGGCAATATTATTCAGTATTTTGCCCTCTTTATTTTCTGCCATATCAGGGCAACTTGGTTTCCTCGAGAAAGACCAACATGCTCAAACGGAGCAGATTCTAAATTCCTCCCCCTTCTTTTTCGAGGAACTATATCTTTTGATCCCATCGGTTTTCCATGCTTCAGGCATGGTCACTTTGATTCATTATGTTCTTCGGGAACATCTATCTTAGCTGGAATATTCACAACTTAAAAATTTAACAGTCTGATGAAATAGATTAGGCAAATTGATTGCAATAAAGTTGCAAATGGATCAAATTTTGCACCTTTCACATTCATGTATTATTGGGTCTTAATGAGACAGTCTTTGTTTCATGAGAAAACTTCAGGTTTTCATGCTATCCATCTTTGGAAGCCTTTGGTTTCCCAAGTAATGGGAACATAGTCTCATGATAATCCGCGAATCTTGCGGTAAATAAATCACCCGTCAATGGTTCAAATAACCTAATTATGGACGGTGAATAATACCCAACATAAATGCCCATATGTCGTTGGGGACCCATTTTAGTCTTTTGCAGAGGTGCTACAGCACTTGAACAGCGCAAACAAGGGTGCAAACATGTGAAATGTCCGGCTCATGGCTTAAGACTATTTGAAGGGGGAAATTCTATGACTGAAGGGGCATTGATTTTCAATGGCGTGGAGCTCTATATGCATATATTTCTCCTTCAGGGAGACCAAATAAATGTTAGCCAAATGTTTATTCGTACAACATGTATGAGCCCTGTGTTCAGTCATTCCATTGGCTTCTGGGCATTTAAGATTCATAGAGCACTATTTATAGATAAACTTTCATTCTAATGGAGAAATATGTATATACTCAAAGTCTCAACAGGGCGTAATAAGTATAGTTATGGCCTCTATAAGGGCCCATAATAATTATTTCCAGTATGTTCATGGCCTTTGTTATGGCTCATGATTATTAGCCTCTATAACGGCCCATAATGTTGGCTTCTATAATAGCCCACAAGAATTACGCATGTAATTACCATCTCACTTTTCATTAATATTACTAGAAAGGCCTTGCGGAGATGCATCTCAATATCAAGACAAAAGTCATTGCCATTCACCATAATCTATAAAATAGATGATTCCGGAATCAATGTTATTATGACAACTGCAGGTGTCAATACTCTATCAGTAATTGACAATAATTTTGTACTTGAGAATAACAAGATTTACAAGTGTAATCTTTGGAGAACAAGACTTTTGTATCTTTCAAAGAGTGTCTCCTTATATTCTTGATGATTCTTTGTATCATCATCGTGCCTGAATGACCAAGGCAATCATGCCAAAGTCTGAACACATCAGGGTTCAATTTTCAAGGCAAAAATAGTAACTCTTTTGGGGGAAAACATTCAACTAAGTAATATAGGCTTCTAACCTTTCATAGATGGTCTTCTGGCCCATCTTAAAGTGATACTCTAGAAAATCTTTATTTATTTCAGTTGTTGTCTCAAGTTGTTACCCATTACAGTGTATAATTGAGCAACTTCCTCATTGATTTAGTATTTAATATATTGCATCTTCAGGATGCAAAATAGTTCCATAAAACAACTATGTATGGCATATGACATATCCAAAGCCATCTATTATATTGGCAGCACTAGATATGGTATTGACATTTGCTTGCACAATGTCACACTTGAGAAAAAGTTTTTGCTATGTAAAATGGTATGTATCGTAGCACAACCAAGCAAACATGCATCTCCCTTTTTCTCAATATTTCCCATTTGCATTTATGATGACAGCTTCAGGCGTCAACTGAATATTTTATCGACAAGATGATTGTATTAAATATATATAGTAAACAAGCGTACTAAAAATTACACCAGGTAAATTCCAAGGAAAGAATAGAGGAGTCACAAACGGTCTCACTTAAAATCCGTACTCCTTAGACAGAATTTGCCTAGACATGTAATTAAAACACAATGACAACTTCAGGTGTCAAAATATATAGAAAAATTAATAAAAAATTGTTCTGACAACTTCAGGTGTCAATAACAAATTAATAGTGTATTTGACAACTTCTTGTGTCAATTGCAAGATCATGACAACTTTTGGTGTCAATTGCAAAATCATGACATCTTTAAGTGTCAATTGCAAAATCATGACAACTTCTGGTGTCAATTGCAAAATCATGACAACTTATGGTGTCAATTGCAAAATCGTGACAACTTCTGGTGTCATTTGTAAGACCATGACAACTTCTGGTGTCATTTGTAAGACCATGACAACTTCTAGTGTCATTTGTAAGATCATGACAACTTCTGGTGTCATTTGGAGATTTATCATGACAACTTTTGGTGTCAATTGCAAAATCATGACAACTTATGGTGTCAATTGCAAAATCGTGACAACTTCTGGTGTCATTTGTAAGACCATGACAACTTCTGGTGTCATTTGTAAGACCATGACAACTTCTAGTGTCATTTGTAAGATCATGACAACTTCTGGTGTCATTTGGAGATTTATCATGACAACTTTTGGTGTCAATTGCAAAATCATGACAACTTATGGTGTCAATTGCAAAATCGTGACAACTTCTGGTGTCATTTGTAAGACCATGACAACTTCTGGTGTCATTTGTAAGACCATGACAACTTCTAGTGTCATTTGTAAGATCATGACAACTTCTGGTGTCATTTGGAGATTTATCATGACAACTTTTGGTGTCATTTGGAGACTTTTGTAAGATCATGAACAACTTCTGGTGCAAATTGCAAGATCATGACAACTTCTGGTGTCATTTGGAGAGAGTTTAGAAATATGCCAATGATTGGCTAGTTCGGCAATGAGCAGTGCTCATGACATATAAATAGTATCGACTCCTCACCAAACCAAGGAGGTAGTTCATCTGCAACAAAACTTTGCCATTTTTGTCTCCTCAAGAGCTTGGCACTTTATTAGTTAGTAATAATAAAAATTTCATGCCACAAATCTCTAATAATGAATGATATAACATAAACATAGAATTAGAGATAGAATTAGAAAATTTCGACTTTATTTTTGAATAGAGAGCACTGAAAAACTTTAGGAACCGGTTTCATAGTGCCAAAACCCGGGACGAAATCAACAGAACCGGTTAGATTAAGATTCTGGTCTGAACTGGGTCACTGGTCGAACCGATTGGATTGACTTGTGCAAAAACCAGAGGCAGCACCTAAGAAACTTTGACCGAGAGGTGAGGGTGCGTCCGATCTCCGATTCAGGTGATTATGGTGTCGTTGGAAAGGTATCGACGAGGAGAATCCGTTGGTAAGAGAGGTGAGAAAAATTAATGATAAAAAAATTTCAAATCTCAGGTCAATTCTAAAACTTTGACAGGAAGGTGTGATCTTATATGATATCGGAATAGGCTGAATTTTTGATATGTTACTCTCTAAGATATTCCAAATCTAATGATGTGGGAGGTGAGAAAAGAATCATGATGGAAAAAGGGAAGAAATTTTCAGAGCTTTCTCGTGCTGGTAACGTGTTATAAAATTAATGAAGAAGACAAAGAACAATAGAGAGAAAGAGAGAGAATTTCTATTATTCAGAAAGAAGAGAATAAAGAAATCTGGAGTGTGTATAAAATAGCTTAGGGGACTCCTTTTATATAGTGGAGTAAATCCCTGTACATTTAATACTAATCTACTTGACTTGTAAGCAAAGTAATATCCAACGGTGGATGATGCTCCAGGGAACCTTCCAAGTAATCTCCTTGTAATCTTCCTTGATTCTCTCTTAGACCCAAATGGGCTTAATATAGTTGGATTTAGTGTGGTGTGGATTCCATAATTCCATAACACCAATGTATTTTTTAAAATATTTTCATACAAAAATATCAAGAGTCACATGAAGTAGCTTATCAAACAGTTTTTTCACCACAAATTCAGTATTAAATTCAGTAGCAATAAAAATTCAGTGCTTAAATTTTCAGTACTTAATTTAAAAAATTTAACCTAAATCAATGAACTTTCACAAATTGTTTAATTAGTTACTAGCTATTTACATTTTCACATTTTTTCCTACATATATTTTTAGAATTCCTAAATTATTAGCTTCTCAGCACACCTATGATTTGATTTGATATCATAAAGCTAGAATTCTTAACTGATAATGAATAAAATAAAAAGTAACAAATGCATGTATTGAATGGAAGGAGTTGAATATCCTATAAATAAGATCTTGAATTCGAATCTACGGAGAAAATAAGTGCTAGATGGAGTTTTTGACCAAACCATTGTGCTTTTTAAAAATAATTTCCAAATCATTATACTTTTAAATTTTCCAAACCCTTGTTTTTCTTGCCTCCAAATCATTATACTTTTAAATTTTCCAAACCCTTGTTTTTCTTGCCACATCCCTACCTCATCATTGCCACATCATATTTTTTTAATTTCTTAAAAGCAAATAAATATAGAAAAGACATTAACCCTAAACAATTACCGTTAGTCTAAAGAGTGTTAATTAGTCTGGAATTTCTTTCAAATCACCGTCTTCCCCAATTCTATTCCTGCCCTAATATCGGCAACCTCAGACTACTTTGGTTTCTCCATCAATTCCCTGTCACACTTTACGTTCCATGAATTCTCCCAATTCATGAAATCCATCACTCTTTTTTTAATCACTCTATTTTAACTATTCAATTTCTTAAGTCAATTTTGATGATTATTTTCGATATATACTGGACTTGGACACTTGGTACCAAATTATTTAGCAATTATTTAGATTTTCTAGAATGGTCTGCTGTTTGTTTGTTTTTTTTTTTTTTTTTTTTTTTTTTTAGGCATATAAAGAAAAGAAAATTAGATATAAAATGGCAGGAAGAAATTGGTTCTCAACTTGATTATTTATAACCAAATTAAGCAACAAGGTCACCACCTAGAAATAAAAGTCAAGTTCACGAGGCTAGTGTAGAGAATTGATCTGAATGCTTGATCAAGACATCCACGTAGAGCAAATCATCAATACGCACCACAATGTCAAATGCCAGGCCCTCCAAAACTTGTTTTATATTGAATCTTCGAATTGATGGAGAGACCAAAGAAGAACTGGGGAAGACGGTGATTTGAAAGAAATTTCAGACTAATTAGGGTTAATGTCTTTTTTGTATTTATTTGATTTTAAAAATAAAAAAATATGATGTGCCAATTATGTGGCGGGCAAGAAATACAAGTGTTTGGGAATTAATTTTAAAAGTAAAATGGTTTGGGAATTATTTTAAAAATCTACAATGGTTCCTTATTTAGGATCCAACACGTCTGGACTCAGAAATAATTAATCAGAATCCAATATATATGACTATTGCCATGAGTTTATATATATACTACATATTATTTGAATAAATATATGGAAAATACTAAAAGATCCCTACTCCGGGTTAATGAGGAGCGAGAGAACTAATTTTTTTCATCTTTTCCCACTTGACCGATTACTTAAATACCCTAACTTTTGATTTTAGAGGTGATTAAATAACTAGACTTTTTGGTCATTTCTCAAATGACTTTAATAGAGTAGTAGAATTACTAAAAGATCCCTATACCCCGAAATAATGATGAGCTGGGTGGAATTACTAAAAGATCCCTACCCCAGGATTAATGATGAGCTGGAGAAATAATCTTTTTCATCTTAACCTACTTGGCAGATTACTTAAATGCCCTAACTTTTTATTTTTTAAGGGGATTAAATATCTAAACTTTTAAGTCAGTTTACAAAAAATTGTATCTTAAAAAAGGAAATAAAAAATCTCAATAAACATGTTAAAGCACTGTGTGCCAAAAAGTCTTTGTACTCATCTGAACTTAAAAATTATATTTTACAGATCATGTTGGACTCATATATGTTTGAAACAATGAAATCTTACTTTTTAAGTATCATATGATCAAGAAATTCTTATATATTTACGGAGAAAATCTTTTAATATATGCATGGTGCTGAATCACGATTCTAACAAAAGAACGCCCGTAGCGCCAACGCGGGCAAATCAACTTGTAAAAATTTACAATAAAATAAAGCATACAACACTTTTTATCTTTATATATCTACTTATCACATAATTAGACCTGCTCAAGAGCCGGGCTACCTACCCAAGCCCGAAGGCCCGCTCGGAAAATGGGAGGGCTTTGCCATAAATTTTGGGACTGAAAAACGGGTCTTGAACAAAGAAATAGGGCATGATCAAAAAATGAGTCGGGCTTTGGTTTTAGTGTTTTAAGCCATAGCCCGGCCCGGCCCGGCCCGGCCTGTATTATATATAAATAATATAATATAATTAAATAATTATATTTATACATAATAAAATTGAATAATTTATAAATTATAAGTATAAATTAATTAGAACTTATAAACTTTATTAAAATTTAATTTTTTTATCACAATTTATTTTGATTTAATTTGTTATTTGATTATCTATAAATTTTAATGTTTTTTTTGGCAATAAATATAAATTTTAATGTTTAAAATTTATTTTTATTAAAAAATTTAATTATTATTTTATTTTAAAAAATAAATATGAGCGGGCTTGTGCGGCTGCGATTAGCTGGCAGATAGTAGGCGGATATCTGATCCGTCCGAATCCGTTTAAGGTGGATTTGGATAGTGATATATGGATACGGGGCGGATTTGGATAGTAAAACCACTATCCGTGGCGGATTCGGAGCGGAGGCTGATAGTGATACGTATCAAGTTGCAATCGGTTCAAATCCACCTTTGAGACCCGCCAAAGATTAACTTAAATCACCAAACTTCTAGACTTGTATGTCGACAACCTTCACAAAGTAAACCTCCTTCGTTCGTCGGCCTTAGACCCTCAATTAGACCTGCAATTGAACACCTAAGATCACAAGAATTCACAAACAATTAAGCAATCACAACCTAATTGTTTGCTAGGACTCTACAAGATTGAAGAAGCCTAAAGTATGCTCAAACTAGAATAATGAAGTTAAGATAATCAATTTGGGTGTATAAACCTCAATTTTATTAATCAACTCAACTTATGTTTACAAGAGATATTGGTGCCCTTATATAGGCTCAAGATAACGCAATACCTACTCTAAAACCCCTCCTAAATTGACCTAGCATTGAATGTAAGGGTCAAGGGCGGTTTTAGCATAGAACAATCTAGAAACTATCTTAAAATACAACCAATAGGAAAAATAGCTAAAGAATGGACTTAATTAAACAAGGCCCAACCCTAAACAAGGTCCAAACAAAATAATTAACTAATCTAAGATAGAATTAAGGCCCATATGGCCGAATTACACAATTTAAGCATTAGGGCTCATCGATTTCAAGTAAGGTGCATAACTTGGAATCGATGGGTATATTCCTATGCTTATCGACTTCAATGCTCCCCAATTGATCTTCAATGGACTTCAAGCCTTCAAGATGAGTTCGAACAAAGCTTGTTAATGCATCTTTGAACTTCTTAGCTCTTGCTCTAGTCATTGGTCCTAAAGGCATCTTCAATGGATCAAATGGCATCTTAGGCAACTCCTTGGTGCTTGAATCATCCTTTGCGCAAACCCTAGCATCTTCAAGCTTGTCCTTGCTACTTTGCTGCATATGCTCATCCTCTCCATGATCTCCATTGTTTCCATTGTGTTCTTCAAGACCATGATAAGATTTTGACGCATCATCCCCTCTCCCTTGAAAAGGATTTATCCTCAAATCAGCATCACTATCAAACACGGATAAGTCTGAAACATTAAAAGTAGCACTTACATTGCCTTATTCACTAGGAAGATCTAGCTTGTATGCATTGTTGTTGATCCTCTCCAAGACTTGGAATGGACCATCTCCGCGAGGTAAGAGCTGATACGAATCTAGTTGTATTAGATTCAAATCTACCCTTTGAATATCCACCAAAGTCGACTTGAACTTCTTCAACTTCTAGATGTGTATGTCGATGACCTTCACAAGGCTATTCCTCCTCTTTCGTCAGACTTAAGCACTCAATTAGACCTGCAATTGAACTCTTAAGATCATAAGATTCACAAACAATAAAGCAATCACAACCTAATTGCTTGCTAGGACTCTACAAGATTGAAGAACCCTAAGTTTGCTCAAACTAGAACAATGAAGCTAAGATAATCAATTTGGGAAAATAATCCTCAACTTTATAAATCAACTCAACTTATGTTTACAAGAGGGGGATGGTCCCTTTATATAGTGGTGGGGAACACACCTCTCCCTAATCCTAAAGCCATAAGGGCGGCATAAACATAAAGGAAGGAACAAGGAAATTGCCTACTCCTTGTCCTACTAGGAAAAGTAAATACATAACTTAATTAAGCAAGGATTGGACTTAGTCAAACAAGGCCCAACCCAATGTCTTCTAAACTAAATAAATAGTTAAACTAAGATAGAATAAAGGCCCATGAGGCCGAATTACACAATGCTAAAGCCTAATGCTCATCGATTTCAAGTAAGGTGAACAACTTGGAATCGATGGGAATATTCTTGGTGATGTCGACTTTAATGCTCTCCAAATGGTCTTCAATGGACTCTAAACCTCCAAGATGAGGTCTAACAAAGCCCAATAAAGCTTCCTTGAACCTCTTAGCCCGAGCCCTAGTCATTGGACCTTGCGGAATAGCTAAAGGGTCGAATGGCCGGTTGTGGCAGGATGACCCGTGCGATGTCCCATGCGTTGGCCGGTTGTGGCCGGTTGCCCCATGCATTGCTCCATGCGATGCTCCATGCATTGGCCGGTCATGGCCAGTTGCTCCATGCGATGGTGGCCGGTCCTCAACTCCTTGCTCCGCCAAGTTTGTGTTCAATCCGGGATCATCCGTAGCATCTTCTTGAATCTCCAAGACATCTCCATGTTTATCCAAGACATGATCTCCAATGGCTCCATTGTGCTCTTCTAAGCCATGATAAGCCCTTGGCGCATCATCCCCTCTCCCTTGAAAAAGATTTGTAGTCAAATCTGCATCACTATCAAACAAGGATAAGTCTGAAACATTAAAAGTAGCACTTACATTGCCATATTCACTAGGAAGATCTAGCTTGTATGCGTTGTTGTTGATCCTCTCCAAGACATGGAATGGACCATCTCCACGAGGTAAGAGCTTAGACTTTCTCTTCAGGGAACCTTTCCTTCCTTAGATGCAACCAAACCTAATCCCCGGGTTCAAAGATGACTTCCTTGCGCCCTTTGTTAGCATTCTTCATGTAGTGTTGTGTTTTCTTCTCAATTTGTGCGCGAACCCTAGCATGAAGTTCTCTAACATAATCGGCCTTCCTTTGTCCATCCATGTCGACTTGCACACTCATAGGTAAACTCAACAAATCCAATGGGGTTAAAGGATTAAAGCCATACACAGTTTCAAAAGGTGAATATCCAGTGGTGCTATGTATGCTTCTATTATATGCAAATTCGACATAAGGTAGACAATCCTCCCAAGTTCTTAAGTTCTTTTTAATTAAAGCCCTAAGCAAAGTAGACAAAGTCCTATTAACTACCTCGGTTTGACCATCGGTTTGAGGATGACAAGTAGTAGAAAATAACAACTTAGTACCTAACTTAGCCCATAAAGTTCTCCAAAAGTGACTTAAGAACTTAGCATCTCTATCACTTACAATCGTCCTAGGCATTCCATGTAGTCTAACAATTTCTTTAAAGAACAAATTAGTTACATTAATGGCATCATCCGTTAAAGTGAGCCATCTTAGAAAACCTATCAACAACTACAAAGATAGAATCTTTACCTCTCCTAGAAGGAGGTAAACCTAACACAAAGTCCATGCTAATATGAGTCCATGGTTAATGAGGAATAGGCAAAGGAGTATACAATCCATGCGGTTTAGAAGTAGATTTAGCTTGCAAACAAACAATGCAACTAGCAACATACTTCCCTACATCATGTCGCATCTTATGCCAAAAGAAGTGTTCATGCAATATATCATATGTTCTATCAACTCCAAAGTGACCCATTAATCCCCCTTCATGCGATTCCCTCAAGAGCAAGATGCACAAAGAACAAGAAGGCACACACAATCTAGATTCCTTAAACAAAAATCCATCATGCTTATAATACTTTCCAAAACCAGAATTTTCACATGCTTTAAAGATTTCACCAAAAGAAACATCACTAGCATACAATTCCTTAATATACTCAAATCCAAGAAACTTAGAATCAAGCATGGAAAGTAAGACATACCTCCTTGATAAAGCATCGGCTAGCACATTCTCCTTACCTTGCTTGTATCGCACAACATAAGGAAAAGACTCAATGAATTCGCTCCACTTAGCATGTCTCTTGTTCAACTTTTGTTGGCCTTTTAAATACTTTAAGCTCTCATGATCCGTATGAATCAAAAATTCCTTAGGCCATAGGTAGTGTTGCCAAGTTTGCAACGCCCTCACAAGAGCATACAACTCTTTGTCATAGGTTGGTTAATTCAATGCAGCCCCATTCAATTTCTCACTAAAATATGCGAGGGGCTTCCCACCTGACATCAAAACAGCTCCAATTCCAACCCCTGATGCATCACATTCAATCTCAAAAGTATTTTTAAAGTTAGGTAAACTACAAGCAAATGAGCATTAGTTAGTTTTTCCTTCAAAGTCTCAAATGCTTCTTGTTTTTCTTTTCCCCACTTGAATGGTGCATTCTTCTTCATTACACTTGTAATAGGGGCGGCTAAGGTGCTAAAGTCCTTAACAAACCTCCTATAGAATCCGGCTAGTCCATGAAAAGATCTCACTTGTCCAACGTTGGTAGGTGTTGGCCAATCTTTGATTGCCTTGATCTTTTCCTCATCAACCTCTATACCTTGCGATGAAACCACAAAACCAAGAAAAACAAGCTTGTTTGTGCAAAAGGTGCACTTCTTAAGGTTAGCATACAATTTCTCAACCCTAAGTACATCTAACACACATATTAGATGCCTAACATGCTCATCTAGGTTTCGACTATACACAAGTAAATCATCAAAATAAACAACAACAAACTTGCCAATAAAAGCTCTTAAAACATGATTCATTAATCGCATGAATGTACTAGGCGCATTAGTCAATCCAAAAGGCATAACTAACCATTCATACAACCCTAATTTAGTTTTAAAGACAGTTTTCCATTCATCACCCTCTTTCATGTGAATTTGATGATAGCCACTCTTAAGATCAATCTTTGAAAATAAACAAGCACCATCCAATTCATCTAGCATATCATCTAATCTAGGAATAGGGTGACGATACTTTACCGTTATTGATCGAGCTCAAATTATGCATATTTTTATAGTTATTTTTATATACTTTTTGCTATTTTTATATGTGTTTTTACCCTATTTTGTTAGTATTTGTGTTTTTAGGTCCTGAAAACAAGAAAAGTGAAAACTTATTGTTTTTCACTCTTTTTGGAGCTATTTTGGAGACTTTTTACTCAACTATGGATTTAGCCCTTTGGAATGAAGATTTGAAGATGTGAAGTTCGTGATTGAAGATATTTTGAAGATAATTGAAGAATTAATTCAAGAAGCAAAATTGAAGATTTGGAGCTTTATTGCAAAAGAATTGAAGCCAAGTCCAGAAGAAGCCCTGAAGTTGAGGATTTTTGGATTATTTATATGGGAATATACTCAGCCCATATAAACCTATAATTGGAGTTAAAATCCCAATTAATAGGCATAATATCCAAAAGAATATCCAAATCCCGCAATAATCCCGTAGATTTGCGATATCAGCCCAATTTCAGCGCAGTCTTCGTAGAAAGGCCATAACTTTCTGCTCAGATGTCTGTTTTAAGCCCATGAGTACTCGTTGGAAAGCTAACTCCGAGCTCTATAACTTTCTTTTGAAGTACAAAGCCTAGATCTGCCATCTTCAAGCCCGAAATTCAAGTCGAAGTTGCTGCCAAATTCCAGAAAATTCCAGAAAATTCTAGAGTCCTCATCTAACTTGGAGTCTACTCTAGGATGACACCTAATCCAACTTGGAGACCAGGAAAAGCCTAAACCGTCCTAGCCTATTCCTCTACTATAAATAGCCACCTCCTGTATCACAAATCACATAACAAATCTCTCATATAGTTTTATTCTTTTTCTACCTTTCTTTAGTTTTTAGGTTTTTTCTCTAGTTTTAGAAGGGGGAGAAGTCGACACCCTCTCTAGCAATAGAGGGAGTCGACGTCCCTAGGGTTTCAAGGGGGAGAAATCATTCCTCCCCAGTCCTGTAAGTATTCTTATGCCTCTCATGGATTTTCCTAAATCCATGAGTAGCTAAATCCTTAATACTTTTGATCCTTTGGTGAATTCAATCAATTGATTATAGTGAGATTTCTATACTTATAATTTTGTGTTAAGTTCTTGATGATAGTAGTCAAAACCCTAGAATAATTTTATGATTCTGAATCTTATCTGACTTATGTGGCCACTAATGATGTAAGAGGAAGATCTATGGCTAGATCATACTTAGAATTAATCACTCAAGTTTGATTGTATGTAGCAAATTAGGTTTGTTTAATCGCTGCTTAATGTGTATTTGTCTACCGGAGGGCGAGAAATTTCTCTTCGTATGGTTCTACTTGTAGGCATGTGTGTAAAATTAACTGTTCTTAATGCTTTGTTCTCAAGTGATCTTTAAGCCCTAAGAAAGTAATCGATCATTGAAGGAATAATAGGGATAATTGCAGCTTTAATAGGCCTCTTATCTAAAATACATGTTGGGAAACCTATATCAGTTGTCAGTCAAGAATAAGATGCGAAATCCACCCTTTAAATCGAGGATCCATAGTTAATTTGATTGAATGAAACCACTGGTGAAGAAGTATGCTTTTTAATTATTGTTTGCTTTATTAATTTGCTTTATTAATCTGCTTTAGATTTGGATTTAGATTTGCTTTGCTTTGATTTTTAGTTTAATTGTTTGCTTTATAATTGATTTATTCAATCCCCTGTTTTCTGTTTGATTTTTGGAAAAGATCTTTCTATCTTTTTATTGTTCATCACATAAACCTTCTCTGTGGGATTCGACCCCTACTTGCCCTAGCTATTCTAGTTAGTTATTTGTGGGGATTATTTTTATGGTCATAGACGACACGATCAGTTATGTTGTTTATTGCCGTACAATCAACACACATTCTCCAAGTCCCATCTTTCTTAGGAATAAGCAAAACAGGAACGGCACATGGAGAAAGACTTTCACGCACAAACCCTTTTTGAAGTTGCTCTCCAACTTGCTTCTCCAATTCCTTTGTTTCTTCAGGGTTTGTCCTATAAGCTGGCTTATTAGGTATTTGCGCTCCAGGGATGAAATCAATTTGATGCTCAATTCCCCTAATTGGCGGCAAACCACTAGGAATCTCCTGCGGAAACACATCTACATAATCACTCAAAAGAGAAACAATGTTGCTTGGAAGCTCTCTTTCCAAGTCGTTAGTAGCAACAAGTGTATTTTTAAGCAAAAGTAAGATCAAAACAGAATTTTCAAGCAAAGCTTCTTTAATCTCACTCTTAGTAACTAACATACACTCCTTAACAACTTTCTTAGAACTAGCATGCTTTTCAACTAAATCGCAATTCACATCTAAATTAGCATGTTTAGTCTTTTCTTTAGCCCTATAATCGGATTCCATCTTAGTAAATTCCTCTTTCAATTTTAATTGATCCTTTAAAGCCTCTTGAGGTGATAACGGAATAAAAGTAAAGGGCTTCTTACCACACATGAGAGTATATTGGTTCGTCTCACCATCATGTTGGACTTTGTTGTCATATTGCCATGGTCGGCCAAGTAGTACATGGCATGCTTGCATGGGTAAGATATCGCACAATACATCTCCTTTGTATCTGCCCAAACAAAGAGAAACTAAAACTTGTTTGTTAACCCTAATTTCCTCCTTATGGTTGATCCAACCTAAGCTATAAGGTTTAGGGTGTTTTGTAGTGGGTAATTGCATCTCCTTCACCAAATATACACTAGCTATGTTTGTACAACTCCCACCATCAATAATTACACTACTATGCTTCCCATTCGCATACATCCTAGTATGAAACAAGTTCTCTCTTTGATTGTTCACATCGTCCTTTACATAAGCACTCAAGGTTCTCCTAGCAACCAAACTCTTAAGTGCAAAACCGACACCATCATCACTATCATCATGCGCATCTCCTTCATCATCTCCATCACCACTAGATCCTAGATTAAACTCTTCATCTTCACTTTCGATTTCTCCTTGTTCATTCATGAACAATACTTTCTTGTTGACACAATCTTTAGCATAGTGTCCAAAGCCTTGACACTTGAAACACTTAACATGATTCTTAGAAGATGAACTCGATGAAGACTTAGAATTGGTTTTAGGGGTAGCTCCCTTTTGCGCCAACTCCTTCTCTTTAGATGACTTGTCATCCTTCTTGATTGGAGTTTTCAATGAGCTTGATGATGATGCAAAGCTCTTCTTATTCCTCTTAACTTGGCTTTCGGCCTTCAAAGCATGTTGAAGCAATTCTTCAACATCATAGTGTTGTTGCATCTCCACAATATCATGAATTTCTCTATTCAACCCCGCCAAAAACCTTGCAATTGTGGCTTGTGGAGCTTCATCAACTTCGGCCCTAGACATCAACAACATCATCTCGGAGTAGTATTCATCTACACTCCTAGTTCCTTGCCTCAAAGATTACAATTCTTGGTAGAGACCATTAGTGTAAAAGCTTTGAACAAATCTCTTTCTCATGAAACTCTTTAGACCTAACCAGGTATCGATAGGCCTTTCCAAGTTTCTTCTTCTTGTTTGCACCAATTGATTCCACCAATTCAAAGCATTCTCCGAAAATTCAAGAGTAGCAATTTGCACCTTCTTTGGCTCGACATGAGGATGATAATAAAATACATATCCAATTTCGACTCCCACTCCAAATAATCGAATGGTGACGCTCTCCCATTAAATTTAGGGATTTTGTATTTGATGTTGTCTTTAGGCTCCTCTCTTTCAACTCCCCTTCTAGGCCGCATGTTCTCATTGTGAGCTTGCCCTCCAAGCTCTTGTTACCTAAACCTCTCCATGGGATCCAACCTAACAACTTGCCTCAGTGGTGGAAGTTGAATTCTCTCATTGTTTGCGGCATTAGCTCTTTGTTGAGGTGGTTGAGCTTGTTGATTTTGGCCATCTTTTACTTGTTGGACATCATCGGCCAAAGCATCAAATTTAGTGTCCATAATGTCTAACCGTTGCATTAAGGCTTGCAACATAGTAGTCACATTATCTTGACCTTGTTCTCCTTCCATAGTACCTAAAAAAAACAAAGATTAATAGTAAAAAGCCTCACAAGTGTGTGTGTGATTATACCTTTGACTTGTGCACTCGTGTTTGTACTCAAGTCCTATGGATTGGCGGTCCACTACTCTCTTGATGATCTCACAAGATTATGCCTTTTACTAGCTTTCAATAGGCCTAATAAGAGCAACTCCTAGAGACCCCTTTCTTCTCGTGACCTACTTAAGGAACAAACAATTAGTAGCAAAATTATTTGTGAATCAAAGGAAAGTGATCAAAAACCAAAACCAAACTTTCACAAATTTCTGGTGTAACCCGCGCCTGGGCAAGGTTGCGGAAATAGCCTTGCCAAACTTCCTGGTGTAGCCCGCGCCTGGGTGAGCTTCCAAAGCCCTAGTACCACTTAAATCCTATTTTATACCACTTAACTCCAATAGGGCCTGAAATTCTTCAAAGTAAAGCACAATTCACAGCAAAAGCAACCCAAAGATCTCAATTACACAAACAATTAGAGTTAGTTGCAACTAACTGAATCAATTGCATAAACAAAAACCCTAATTCCCAAAATCCCCAAACTAAAACCCTAGTTTTTGGAAAAAATCGATAACAGAAAAGATTTTTTTGATTTTTTTCAATATTTTTCCCAGAAAGATCACACTAAAAGAAGTCTAGATCTCAAATTTCAAAGCTTTCCGAGCTCAAACGAATCCAGAACAAAAATCACAAGTTTCTGGTCGAAATTTTTTTTTTTTGATATTTTTCGATATAACTAATAGTTATAGGGGACTCAAATCTGAAATTTCAAAACAAAAAGATGTAAGATGAATCGGTTATGAATTTTCAAAGTTTCTGATTTTTTTGAATTTTTCAAGAAGGGTGGTGCGATGAGTGTAAGGGTGAATTTTGATGGATGAAAACTTGATGAATGATGAAAAGAAGGATAGATTTACCAAATTGAAGACGACAACCTATGCTCTGATTACCAATTGATACGAATCTAGTTGTATTAGATTCAAATCTACCCTTTCAATATCCACCAAAGTCGACTTGAACTTCTTCAACTTCTAGATGTGTATGTCGATGACCTTCACAAGGCTATTCCTCCTCTTTCGTCGGACTTAAGCACTCAATTAGACCTGCAATTGAACTCTTAAGATCACAAGATTCACAAACAATTAAGCAATCACAACCTAATTGCTTGCTAGGACTCTACAAGATTGAAGAACCCTAAGTTTGCTCAAACTAGAACAATGAAGCTAAGATAATCAATTTGGGAAAATAATCCTCAACTTTATTAATCAACTCAACTTATGTTTACAAGAGGGGGATGGTCCCTTTATATTGTGGTGGGGAACGCACCTCTCCCTAATCCTAAAGCCATAAGGGTGGCATAAACATAAAGGAAGGAACAAGGAAATTGCCTACTCCTTGTCTTACTAGGAAAAGTAAATACATAACTTAATTAAGCAAGGATTTGACTTAGTCAAACAAGGCCCAACCCAATGTCTTCTAAACTAAATAAATAGCTAAACTAAGATAGAATAAAGGGCATGAGGCCGAATTACACAATGCTAAAGCCTAATGCTCATCGATTTCAAGTAAGGTGAACAACTTGGAATCGATGGGAATATTCTTGGTGATGTTGACTTCAATGCTCTCCAAATGGTCTTCAATGGACTCTAAACCTCCAAGATGAGATCTAACAAAGCCCAATAAAGCTTCCTTGAACCATTTAGCCCGAGCCCTAATCATTGGACCTTGCGGAATAGCTAAAGGGTCGAATGGCTGGTTGTGGCCGGATGGCCCGTGCGATGTCCCATGCGTTGGCCGCTTGGGGCCGGTTGCCCCATACGTTGCTCCATGCGATGCTCCATGCGTTGGCCGGTTGCGCCATGCGATGGTGGCCGGTCCTCAACTCCTTGCTCCGCCAAGCTTGTGTTCAATCCAGGATCATCCGTGGCATCTTCTTGAATCTCCAAGACATCTCCATGTTTATCCAAAACATGATCTCCAATGGCTCCATTGTGCTCTTCTAAGCCATGATAAGCCCTTGGCGCATCAAGAGCTTAGACTTTCTCTTTTCAGGGAACCTCTCCTTCCTTAGATGCAACCAAACCCAATCACCAGGTTCAAAGATGACTTCCTTGCGCCCTTTGTTAGCAATCTTCATGTTGTCGCAACGTGCGGGTCCGGGGTTCGAACCCTACTGCTGAACGACTTAGGAAAAACTACTACTAGCCTGGCCTAAAGGAGTCGCCACTAATATTTTTTTGCCTAGGTGTGATTAGCCACCTATTGATTATTGGACCTAATGGACCATGTGCTTGACGACGGACACAATAAGTCTAAAACTACGGTCCACGAACCAGACCCTAAGCCCGTCAATATGACGGTAGTGAAAGTCTAACACTAATCCGAGAAACTCTTTAGTTGGTTGCTTTTAATTTTAAATGCTTAATCTTAATTTTTATTTTTTTTTGTATTTCTCAAGTCTTTAAAACCTTTGACCCTTTGACCGAGAGGGCATTTTTGGAAATTGCCAGTAAACTCAAATACGAAAATGAAGAAACTGACCCTTTCACCAAAGGGGCATTTTTGGAAGATAAAACTAAACTTTAGATGCAAAAAGACAAAAATGACCCTTCGACCGGAAGGGTAGTTTTGGAAAAACAAAATTAAACTTTTCCTTTTGGATTTTATCTTTATTCCTCTTTTTTCTTATGATCTTGAATTTTCTCTTTTTCTTAACTTTTTTTGAATTATTCCTCAATTTTATGAATTAGGCTTAACCCTAGCAACTAATTTGCCCCTAGTTCTGATCTTGGTGGGTCCGCCTAGAGATGATGCAAATGATGCATGGATAGTCAATTTTAGAGGAGTACGGACATTTAATCAGGGCCATTCCATAAAGCACGGCCCGGCATTCCGGCATGATTTATGAAATGGCCTCGCCCTAAAGAGTCCCTTTCAGGGGGAGTCTCATTCTTGGAAACAAATGTCCACAGTCCTTTTTATTTGAGTATCGAATGACATTTAAAAATGCAGCAAGATCAAATATGAGCGAGCTTGTGTCAACCGAGGCCATTCCATAAAGCACGACCCAGCATTCCGGCGCGATTTATGAAACGGTCCCGACCTAAAGAGACCCTTTCTGGGGGAATCTCATCTTCGGACATGACTACAAGTTCACTGGACAGTTAATAGACATATACTTGATGATGCATGGTGCAGATGGATTTCTAATTAATTATGAAATTAATTAACTAAATACTAACTAAAGGTAAATTACGTTAATTAACTATTTAAACTAGCTATGATTAACCCTTCTTATATTAACTCAAAAATAACTAAAGCAAACAAAACCCAATTTCACAATAAATTAGAAGCCCATAAATATATGGATACGTTAAGGAAGCCCAACTACTCAGAGAACAAACCCAATTTAAAAAGTCATGACCAAGCCCAAACAGATCACTAAATAGGCCAAGCCCAATAGAAAGTACCAGGCCTAAACAAAAACAAAAATAAGACCCAAATGTAATCAAGCCCAAATCCAAACTTTAATTTCTAAATTAACACATAATCACTCTTATTCTTTAATTCTTTAATATTTAATTTAATTATCCTATTGGGTTATCTTGCAGAGACTTCTCTTCTTCTCTTTTTTCCCTTACCGTTACTAATAGTTTTTAATAAATCCCATCCTGAACCAAAGCCTAAATTGTTGACCGAATTATTCTAAGAGAAAATAATTTACCTAATTGATCCATCCCTACTCCCTTCTTAGTAGCCAACTTCAAGTCCTAACCTTTTCTAATGATTTTTCCTAATTAATTTTAACTCCGCTTTTCTGTAAACCCAATCTTTTACCCAAATTACTGGAATTAATTTATATAGTATATTCCTAATACGCATATTCATTACTAAAGATCAAACCTTTATAACTAATTTACCAAGATTAACCTAAAGATCATTTTTTTATCATCAAAAATTGTCCAGGCTCTATTTTTATTATCTAGAGATCGACTTTCACCCTCAAAGTTCAAACTTTTAGGCTAATTGCTTAGTTTTTATTGCCAAGATAGTCTTTTTATTTATTTTCAAGTCAAAAGGATCTAACTTGTTACATACTATGAGGAACAAAGACCTATTTTTTTTTCATACCTTTAAGCTAAAAGATCATATATATTTTTATGTTATATTTATCTTAAAATTATCTTCAAAGATTAATTTCAAGGAAATTGATAATCAATTCATAAAGTCAGGGACCATAATGAGTTAAAATAGGAGGCATGCCTATAAATGTGCAAATATTCCAAGACTTATTCAGATTAAATAAATGGACCAGAAACCATAAGCAACATACACGTTAACAATGTAGAATAAAATAATATAAAGCTAATCTATAGAATAAATCAAGGATAACAAAAGCAATTAAATTGGTCGAAGACCAAACCTATTCCTTTTTCTCCTTTTTTTTGCTCCAGGTCGTCTTTCCCTTTTCCTTTTCTCACGATCTCTTCACTCTCAACACCCCTGCAACTCTGCTACGTTTCAATCTCACCGAAGTCTAGCTCGGAACAACCTAAAGCCACCGCCTTTTGCCTGAAAACACGAAACCCGCCACTCAAAAACACCCAATCTAGCCTAAATCGTGACCACCGAACCTAAAGCTCCTTCCACGCCGACGAACACCCCTCTAGACCTCTAAAGTTTTCCTCTTTTTGACAAACCTGACACAAAGCCAACAAGGATGACTCAAAACGAAAACTTTTCAAAGAAAACCAACCCAAGATTGACTCACACCTTACTGAAGAATGGCGAAACAGAAATGGACGACACAGATGAACAAAGACTCATACGAAAAAAAAGTACTCTTTTTTTTAATAACCTTAGTATATTTTCTTTTTCTTTTTGTGAAGAGATCAACTAAAACCAAACTTTTTTCTTTGTTTTTTAGGACCCCTGTTTTTGAGCCTAAAACCCTAGCACAGGAAAACCTTGAATCTCGAAATTAGTGCCTCCTCCCAGAACTATCCTCTTGCTCTAAGTGAAAGTGTTGTATATAAAGGCCTTGAGATTTCAATCTTAACCGTGCCCTCCAATCCTATCAGACGGCTCTGTCCTTTTTTTTTTTTTGTCCAATTTTTGTTTTCCAATTTCTCACCATCTTGTTTGTTTCTGCAGGGAGATTTGTTGGATCACGTGTGAAGGATAATCAACTGGGTATCCTCTCTCTCTTCAGGTATATCGTTCCCTTTATTTGTCATTTTTCTCTTGCAATTGTCACCCAATTGTTGCTGTCATGTGAGTGTAAACATGCTCTGTATTTGTCCTGTTGTGCAGGTGTGCCACTATGGACCAATTGAATGGGGGGACTTGAAAATATAAGGCCAATGACTATCTGACAGCAACAATGATATAACTTTCTAATTCTGTTTTGCTGCTGAGTGTCTGTGATGATATGTTTGAAATGCAATGGATGCTGAAAATACAATATGCAAAGGGAATACTGCTTGGAAAATGATAAGTATGGAAATGAACCTATATGTTTTCTGCTTTTCTGTAACTTCTGGATTGTATAATGCTTGCTTGCAAATGCAATGATCTATAGAATTGTATATGCTGCCCTGTTTGAATCTTTGAAATGAGTAATTAAGTGCAATGCTTACCTAATGATTTATATATGCTGAATGTTGTTTGTAACACTAGATGAGAAGTGCTCACTATTTCTGTTGCTAAACTGTGTATGTTAGTGCTGGGATGACTAGCTATATGCTTGGAATGTCCTTTATGCCTGTATTGCAAACGATTAATGATGCTATGTAATAAGAAAGCTAAATACTAATGCAATGCTCTGTTTTTGGTGAGAGTATGTGTCTCGTGTGTGCTGAAATGAACGAGTGTAAAAGGGAGTACCATGCAGGGGCAGGGGCTGTTTGGATTTTAGACACATGCAGGGGCAGGTGAGGAGTTTAAGGAAATGGCCTGTTTAAACCAAGGGTCAATTGAAAGGGAAGGCCAAGGGGACAATTTTTGCCTTGTAGTTCTTCAATTTTTGTATTTTCTTTTGAATTCCTATTTTTGGATTTGTAGATTAAGAAACAAATGAAAAAATCTTTTTGTAAAAATATGTAAACAAGCAAAATGAGAAATAAATTCTTTTTTGTGATTTTCTAATTTTCAATTTTTGTGTATTTTATGATGAAATGGGCTTCTTAACCAAATACAACTAAAAGCGAGTGCAAGGAGCTAAGTGGAGGCCCTAAAAGCCTAAATGAAATCATGGACCATGCGAATGCAAGTAAATTCTGCCAATAAAAATGTGATTTAGATATGCAAGGATTTAATTAAGTTAAATGGACCAAATTGAGATTATACTAAATGACTAAATCCAAGATTACTAGTTGTATATGGACTATGCAAAAGGAGTGAAATAAATAATTTGAATGCAATCAATTATAAGCTATGCTAAATGCCAAATTTGAATTTACTAAATGTCAAAAGTGAATTAGAAAATGACATAAACGACTCTAAATGTAAATGTAGAAGTAAATATACTAAATTAAAGGATATAAGCCAAAAACGGGTGTCTACAGATGTCCCTCTTTGTGCGCTTTCTAGCTATCGAGAAGTATACAAAGAAGTAGTTTCTGTACTTTTTGAGAGTTAGGAAGCGCGCAAAGACGTAGACACCCCTTTTATTGAAAGCAGCGAAAACCTTATTAACTGAAATTTTGAGTGAAGATCGCCCTTATCGAATCTGATTCACCGAATCAAACTTTGAAGAAATAATGCACCGCAGTAACTTGATTCACCGAATCATCCTGAACTGTTTGAAAATTTGTTGCACCGAGCTCACCGAATCCGACTTTGAAGAAATAAGGCACCGCCTCAACTTGATTCACCGAATCATTCTGAACTGTTTGAAAATCTGCTGCACCGAGCTCACCGAATCCGACTTTGAAGAAATAAGACACCACCTCAACTTGATTTACCGAATCATTCTGAACTGTTTGAAAATCTGCTGCATCGAGCTCACCGAATCCAATCTTGAGATAATGCACCGCATCAACTTGGCTCACTGAATTGCAAAACTCACGTGGAAGTGAGAAAAGACCAACTTTGGTCACTAGATTGCAAACTCGCGCGGAAGCGAGAAAAAGACCAACTTTGGTCACTAAATTGCAAACCCGCGTGGATGTGAGAGAAAGACCAACTTTGGTCACTAAATTGAAAACTCACGTGGAAGCGAGAAAAGATTGTCTTGATGGACATTAGCTTGTATGGAAATAAGCTTAACTTGAGCCTACTTGGAAGTAAGGCTTGACTCATATGGAAACGAGTCCGGTTTTGGAAAACCTCATTGAACTTGACTTATGGAAAAGCCCATGTTGCTTGGATGGAACCAATACTCGAACTGCCTCGTATGGAAACGAGTTTGGTTTGTGGAAAAGCCCCTGAATGCTTGGATGGAACCAAAGCTTGAACTGACTCGTACGGAAACAAGTTTGACTTATGGAAAAGCCCCTGCATGCTTGGATGGAACCAAAGCAAAATAACTCTGAATCTGATGTTGTAACTGAGAACTTCTTGATTGATGATTAAAGAGGACCAGTTTGCAATTAACTTTGATAACTACTGAGAGAAGGTCGGTCAGCGGTCAACTTTGATAATCCTGAAAAATAACTCTGAGTCTGATGTTGTGATTGAAGCGTCTTGCCTGTTACTTTGAATCTTTGCTTTCTTGATTTTGCTTCCTTGAATCCTTTTGTTCTTTTTAATTTCTCCTTGAATTTACTTCCTTGTTCTTGTTGTTGTCTTCATCCTTGCCCCAGATCTGACTTGAATAGTATGCTTTGAAATATTCTTTTGCTGATCTCACTACTCCCTATATCCATTCCCTTGTTACTTTCTAAAAACTTCTTAGACGACTTGTCTTGAAAATGGACCCCGATTTGCTAAAACTTTCTATGGAATATTTTATTGAAATCTCTGCTTGTTTCATTCCATATCTTTCTCTTCATGTCTTGCCCCAACTTGCCTTTCTTTGCTTGCCCTATACCTTCGTGCTTCTTCTGGACTGTATCTATTCCGAAAACTGATTCTTTTGCTCTATGTGGCTTCTTTTCCAATTACTCTGAATTCCTCTTCCTACTCTTGAAATGAACCTGACTCCTTGTCTTGTAAATTCCTGCTATGAATGAGGTGGGAGCGTCCTATTGTATGCATGCATGAATGCCTATGAATGCCTAATGATTGAATGTTGAATCAATTAAAGAAAGTAAAAGCATTTTAACTTCCCTTGGTTTACCCACTGTTTCTTTGACGAGCTTCCTCTTAGCTGACTTATTTACCCCAATCTCGGTACCATTTTCCTCGCCAACTTCCTGCAACATAATTTAATTTAGAAGTCAAAGTTCTAGTATGTATTGATCATGTAGTTGAATTCTTCTTAAAATATGACTTGATTTAAAATGATTCTATAAGATATTGCCCCTTTTCCCCTGAAAATTTCTTATGACTTTTGATCGTGTCGTCAATGACCATAAAATAATCCCCACAAAACCTAACTAAAGTAAATAGGGCAAGTAGGGGTCGAATCCCATAGAGAAGGGAAGTAAACTTTATCCCACGAGTAAATCTTTTCTAGAGATTACTTTTAAAACAGAAAACAGGGGATTAAACAGATTAATTAAAAAGAAAGCAATTAAACTAAAAACAAAGCAAAGTAAATTAAATCTAAATCTATAGCAATTTATAAAGAAAACAATAATTAAAAGGTATATTTCTTCTCCAGTGGTAGAATTCAACCAAATTAACTATGGATCCTTGATTTAAAAGATGAATCCAATATTTTATTCTTGATGACAACTGGTCTAGGGAAACCCTAACATGTATATTAGATAAAAGGTCTCTTTTCCAACTTAATTTATCCCTTTTATTCCTTCAGCAATTGATTACCTTTTTAGGGCTTAAAGATTACTTAAGAACAAAGAATTAAGAACAATTTTCACACATGGATAACAAGTATAACCAAACCCATAGTTTTTCAACCATAAGCTTTAGCAATCCCATTAGATGTTTCTTAGACTGACTCCAATTTGTTACTATAATCAAACTTGAGGTTTTAGCTCCAAAGCTTGATTTAACTATAGATCTATCAAATTATATCATTATAGGCCTTTTAAATCAATAATCATCAAGATCATAAAATAAAACAGAGATTTAGCAAACTCTCAATCTAGAACAAATATCAAATTATAAGCACACAAATCTCACCATAATCAATTGATTAGATTCACCAAAGGATAAGAAGTATTAAGGGTTTAGCCATTCCTAAATCCATGAGAGGCATAACAAAACTTAAAAAACTTGAAGGCGAAATCTTCTTCTTGAATAACCTAGGGTTGCCGCCCCTCTCTATGCAAAGAGAGGGTGCGGCACCCTTAGCGTAAAACTAGAGAAAATCTAGAATATTTTCTAAGAAAAAGATGAAAGAGAATTGTGTGGGATTGAGTTACATAAGGTGGCTCTTTATAGTGGAAAAATAACCTAAAGACTCCTATTAGACTTAGGAAAGGACTCTAGGACGTTCTAGGGGCTGACTTGATCCCCAAGTTGGATTAAAAGTCTTCCTAGAGCAAAATCCTAGTCAAAATAGGATCCTGGAATTTTCTGGATTTCTGCAGAAAATTTAATGGAACATTCGGGCTTGAATATGGCAGAACTGGGCTTTAGACTTCAAAGGAAAGTTGTAGATCTCGGAATTAGCTTTCCAGCGACTACTCATGGGCTTAAAACAGACATCTGAGCAGAAAGTTATGGCTTTTCTACCGAGCCTGTGCTGACTCCTAGTCCAAATAGGACTAGTTGCGGGAAATTACGGGATTTGGATATTTCCTTGGATATATGGAGCACAAATTGGGATTTTAACTCCAATTGTGGGCTTATATGGGCTGAGTATTATCCCATATAAAATATCCAAAAATCCTTAACTTCCGGGTTTGCTCTGGGCTTGGCTTCAATCCTTTGCAAATAAGCTCCAAATCTTCAATTCTTGCTTCTTGAAATTCTTCAATGGTCTTCAAATCGTCAAATTGTCTTCAAATAATCTTCAAATACGAACTTCGAATCTCCAAATCTTCACTCCAAGTTGCTAAGTCCATATTTGTGTAAAAAGTCATTAAAATAGCTCCAAAAAGAGTGAAAACAACAAGTTTCCACTTTTCTTCTCTTCAAGACCTAAAAACACAAATACTTGCAAAATAGGGTTAAATTCCACATAAAAATAGAAAAAACCATAGGAAAATGATCATAAAAATAGGGTCTATTTTGACTCGATCTTAATTTCCCCCACACTAAACCTTTGCTAGTCCCTAGCAAACTAATGCAGAAAACTATGAAAACAAAAACTAAACCTAATGCAAATAAAGATTCCACTTTCGTAGGTGTACGACGGCACTTAGCACGTGACGCAAGCCATTTAAACCTGAGACTGATAGAGGTGCTCAGGAGGTGTTATGTCACCTGAGGGTTTACTTAATTAGGACGATACCCACCAACATGTTTAAAATGGACTCAATAGACTCATGGGTTAGTGATAAACTCTAAACATACATTGGTTCAAAGGCTTTATAAACCATTTTCGAAAAAATCAATTTTGAATGCATACATATATCAAGGATTAAAGTAATTATGAAATCAGAATAACAAAGAATAATAAGAGCACTTAATTCAAAAGATCAAGAAATAGCAAGCATCTTCATTCTTAAGTAACCATAATTAAAGTAGTTCTAATCACTTATCACTCATCACATCCTATAACTACTTCTTCCCATAAGCTTATGTCTTCATCTTTACCTCCATTACTCAAAAGATTGCATATTATGAATACAAATCAAGAGTTTCGCATGGGTTATAATGATTTTCAAAGGGTAATTAGTTTTTTAGAAAAGTGAGGTTACTAACCTCGAAGTGTTCATGATTAGGGGTTACTAACGCCCTTTATTTTATTTTGAAGCTACTAGCACTCTAGAAGGACTCCTTCTATTTTCAAAAGAGGGACAATATTTCTGCAAATCCATGCCTCTTATCCTCTTTCCAAGGGTTACTAACTCCTTTTGTTAAAGAGAAGAGTGACAACAATGGATTAATTTTTTTTAATAGCAGAAATAACTCTTCTCCTCTTGCATGAAAGCACTTCTTTTTATGAAAAAGATTTTTTAACTACCCTTTTGTATAAATAGTCACCCACACTTGTTCTTGACATATCCATAACATACTTTCATAAGTGTAATTTCAATAAAAATTAAACATAAGTTCTAGAAATAGGTAATCATAGAAGTAATCAACAATAAATTCTTATCACAGACTCTAATTATACCTAATTCTAAGAAATAAGATATCATGCTATAAATCAATCAATGAATTAAACATTCTTAAAAATTCTAAGCATTCATCAACCATAATGAATTTAATCAATTAATATATACATGAAAAATTCAAAATTTTGCAAAATTTTCGAAAATTTTTATGAATTTCTATGCATGTAGACTTTCTATTAGGCTCTCTCCCCCACACTTAAAAGACACATTGTCCTCAATGTGTGAATGCACATGTGTGTTGTGTCTCTCATAAGTGTGATGACTAAATAGATGTGCTAAGGAAATACTTGACTCACAAAGAAAGTGTCGCCCCAATCAAGCAATTCAAGTAATTCAAAGCATCAATCATGGCATTCAAAGCATATGAGTCATAATAAAGATCTAAATCAAAGCATAAAAAACATAGAAAAGAAATACAAATAACTAATTCAAATCAAGGAATAGGCAGTCAATCAAAGCAATAATCATTCAAAACAATGCAAAGAAAAGAAAAAGATAGAGTTAAAGAAAGCTTCTTTATTTTGGCACGGGCTGATGCATGCATGACCGGTGGCGGCTCGGATGTGGCCGGTGATGGCACGGTGATAGCCTGAGATGACTCGGCTATGGCCGGTCTTGGCTAGGCAGGAGGAGCGGGCGGAACAATGATGGCCGGTCCTGATCGGGCAAGGGGCGCGGCTTGCGCGGAGCTGGCCGGTCTTGGCTGGGCCTTGTGCAGGGATGGCCGAAGCATAGTCGGGCAAGTAACCGGGCTATTTGGCTATCCCTTTGGTGCGATGGCTTTCATCCTTTGCTCCTCTCTTTGGTTTCCTTCACAATCGTTCAAAACGTAAACTCCAATTGTTCGACTTGTTTCCTTAATATGAATCCTACCAAGAAATAAAAACAACAAAACTAAAAAGAAAATTAAAATGTTAGTAAATTCTTGGGTTGCCTCCCAAGCAGCGCCTTTCTTTAACGTCTTTGGCTAGACTTTCCTTCATCTCCCTTTGTTAGGGTGGATCATACCACTTTAAAACATAAAGCAAATATGATGGTATAGGAAGAGTATGAACACATAAATATAAAAGATAAAAGAAATGATAAGGAAAGAAATCACCAATTTTTCTGAGGGCAATTCCATGAATAGCTAGGAATGACAATGCCATCTTTGTTGCCGTTAGAGGTTGATCTATGAGTGCTTTCGGCATTCTTGATTAACATTGTTTTCGTCTCGCCTTTGGAAAGTGTCTTCGTCTTGGCGAATCTGCTTGTCCTCCAAAAAGAATTGATTCAAAGATATCCAATCATCATGTTTGATCTCTCCAAAGCCTCCATGTTCAAGAAGCTTATTGATTCCCAAGAAATCTTGATCTTCATGTTCCAAAAGTTGTTTATGAACAAAATCTTGCACACTTGTTTCGTTCAGCTCAGGGTGACCATGTTGCTCATCGTCCGGTGGCTTGTCTTAAGGCTTGGCAAGTCTAGGAGGAGAAGGTAGAGGGTTGTCTATCTTGATATCTTCCTTCGGTGCTTCTGGTTCTTGTTGCACAATCTTAGAAACCTCCTTTGGTAGAGTAGAGACAGGGACTTTGCATGGCTCATCATCGTCTTCGTTGAAGAAAAATTGAAAGGAGTCTTGCAAATCAAGTTCATATAGTTCCAAATCATTAATTGTTTCGCTTGACGCTCCTTCAACTTCCTTCACGATTGGCTCTTGATGTCTTTGTATAGTCTCTACCAAATCAACTGGCTTCCATTGTTCCTTGGGAACTTCTTGAATTGCAGCAATTAAAGGAATGTTTACCTTTTCTTTCTAAAGTGAGGTGAGTTGGCTTTCTTCATTGCATGTCTTTCTTTGCGGTGCAAACCTTTGAGGAAACGGTGGTGGACGTTGAATGGCCTCCATCTCTTTAAGCCATACGGATCTTGATAGAGGTCGAGAGGTTTTTGATGATGAAGTAGGTTGATCCTCCTTGCTTTTGGCCGAAATCTCCTTGTTTCCATGCATCGGCTCATTGGATATAGCCACTGACGATGGTATATCAAGGAAAATAGGTGTTGGAGGTGATGATATCACAGCGAGAGATGAGATAATAGGTAACTCCATCTCTTGTACACGCCTTTGTCGAGTTTCTTCAATTGAATTGACTTCATGTCCTTGAGCTGAGTGCATGGGTAGTGGAATGATTCGAGGTGAGCATTGAGGCTCTCTTTGCAAAAATTGTGTAAACATCTTGGTAAGAGTCTCTTGTTGACTTGCCAACGATAAGACTACCATGTTTAATTGTTTTATGTCTTCCTTAATCTCGCCCAAGATGATTTGGATGATGTATGTTCATCCACTTTACCGAATTGGAAGATATTCTCAGCCATCTTGTTCAACAGCTTTCTTGCCTCTTCTGGAGTCTTGAGTGTAAGGCTTCCTCCACTAGTAGCATCAATATGGGTCTTGTCCAATTGAGATAATCCATCATAAAAGTTTTGGATTAAAAATCCTTCAGTTAGTCCATGATAAGGGCAACTCTCACATAACTTGTTGTACCTTTCCCAATATTGATACCACTTTTCGTCTTGTGATTGGCAACTAGCAGCGATCTTCTTTCGAACTTCTGAAATTCTTGAGTTCGCGAAGTATCTTGCTAAGAATGCTTCTTGTAATCCATTCCATGAGGTGATAGATTTCGGTGGTAGACTCAAGAACCAATCTCATGCTTTTCCTTCCAAAGTGGATGGAAAAGTTCGCAGCTTCACTTGTTCTTCAGGCATTCCAGTGATCAAAGCACACTTGGTGTAGAAATCTCGCAGATGGTTGTGTGGATTTTCATGCTCTTCTCCATAAAAAGCATGCAGAAAACGAATCATCCCAGGTCTCAACTGATAGGAAATATCCATATCAGGATAATCAATGCAGAGGGGCTTCATCTCCCGTGTGAAATTCAATTCCCCGAGGGATAGTGATTATTCCATTGGATTTTTCCTAGAAAAACAAAAAACTCAAAAGAAAAATTAGTAGTAAAAGTTCTTAAAAATAAAAATTAAAAGAAGAAAATTAAAGGAAAATATTTTTTAAAAAAATCGCAAACCATAAAAAAAATTTTTATCGTAATTTTTTTTAACAAAAAGCAATTTTTTTTGAAAACAAAAAACACAAAACAGAAAAATTCTAGAGCAGATTAATTCTGGGATCTATTTACTTCCTCTTCCCCGGCAACGGCGCCAAAATTATGATCGTGTCGCCAATGACCATAAAATAATCCCCACAAAACCTAACTAAAGTAGATAGGGCAAGTAGGGGTCGAATCCCACAGAGAAGGGTAGTAAACTTTATCCCAAGAGTAAACATTTTCTAGAGATTACTTTTAAAACAGAAAACAGGGGATTAAACAGATTAATTAAAAAGAAAGCAATTAAACTAAAAACAAAGCAAAGTAAATTAAATCTAAATCTATAGCAATTTATAAAGAAAACAATAATTAAAAGGTATATTTCTTCTCCAGTGGTAGAATTCAATCAAATTAACTATGGATCCTTGATTTAAAAGATGAATCCAATATTTTATTCTTGATGACAACTAGTCTAGGGAAATCCTAACATGTATATTAGATAAAGGTCTCTTTTCCATCTTAATTTATCCCTTTTATTCCTTCAGCAATCGATTACCTTTTTAGGGCTTAAAGATTACTTAAGAACAAAGCATTAAGAACAATTTTCACACATGCATAACAAGTATAACCAAACCCATAGTTTTTCAACCATAAGCTTTACCAATCCCATTGGATGTTTCTTAGACTGACTCCAATTTGTTACTATAATCAAACTTGAGGTTTTAACTCGTAAGCTTGATTTAACTATAGATCTATCAAATTATATCATTATAGGCCTTTTAAATCAATAATCATCAAGATCATAAAATAAAACAGAGATTTAGCAAACTCTCAATCTAGAACAAATATCAAATTATAAGCACACAAATCTCACCATAATCAATTGATTAGATTCACCAATGGATTTTCCTAAATCCATGAGAGACATAAGAAAACTTACTAAACTTGAAGGCGAAATCTTTCTTTTGAATAACCTAAGGTTGCCGCCCCTCACTATGCAAAGAGAGGGTGCGGCACCCTTAGCCTAGAACTAGAGAAAAAAACTAGAATATTATCTAAGAAAAAGATGAAAGAGAATTGTGTGGGATTGGGTTACATAAGGTGGCTATTTATAGTGCAAAAATAACCTAAAGACTCCTATTAGACTTAGGAAAGGACTCTAGGACGTTCTAGGGGCTGACTTGGTCTCCAAGTTGGATTAAAAGTCTTCCTAGAGCAAAATCCTAGTTAAAATAGGATCCTGAAATTTTATGGATTTCTGCAGAAACTTCGACGGAAGATTCAGGCTTGAAACTGGCAGAACTGGGCTTTGAACTTCAAAGGAAAGTTGTAGATCTCGGAATTAGCTTTCCAACGACTACTCATGGGCTTAAAACGGACATCTGAGCAGAAAGGTATGGCTTTTCTACCGAGACTGCGCTGAATCCTAGTCCAAATAGGACTAGTTGCGGGAAATTACGAGATTTGGATATTTCCTTGGATATATGGAGCACAAATTGGGATTTTAACTCCAATTGTGGGCTTATATGGGCTGAGTATTATCCCATACAAAATATCCAAAAATCCTTAACTTTCGGGTTTGTTCTGGGCTTGACTTCAATCCTTTGCAAATAAACGCCAAATCTTCAATTCTTGCTTCTTGAAATAATTTTTCAATGGTCTTCAAATCTTCAAATTGTCTTCAAATAATCTTCAAATACGAACTTCGAATCTCCAAATCTTCACTCCAAGTTGTTAAGTCCATATTTGTGTAAAAAGTCATCAAAATAGCTCCAAAAAGAGTGAAAACAACAAGTTGCCACTTTTCTTCTCTTCAAGACCTAAAAACACAAATACTTGCAAAATAGGGTTAAATTCCA
This sequence comes from Corchorus capsularis, assembly GCA_001974805.1. Lineage (NCBI taxonomy): Eukaryota > Viridiplantae > Streptophyta > Magnoliopsida > Malvales > Malvaceae > Corchorus > Corchorus capsularis. Next base: position 65,573 of record AWWV01015074.1, read on the forward strand.
CATAAAAATAGCATAAAGCATAGGAAAATGATCATAAAAATAGAGTCTATTTTGCCTCGATCAACTTTGCGAAAAATGCCCCATTTGTTGCCCCACTGAAAATGACTTTCTTAAAAGGTTTGGTGATCACCATTCAGAAAACTTTCCCGTCTGATATCCTTGACTTAACCTTCATCATAAGCTCACAAATGGAATGCAAATCTTTTATAAAATTCATTTTCAAAACATTCGTAATTTGTCATTTCTCAAAAAATGGTTTGTATCAACATTGTGTATTAAAAGAAGTATGGTTCGAGAGGATTGAATAGCAATTGTCAAAAAGACTTATTTTGGTGCGTTGGCTTCACTTGTCAAGTCTGAAATATTTGATGACTTCATCCACTCTTATTTTCTCGAGGCAATGCTCATAACTACAAGGAATCACTCTTTTCGAACTGCTTTGGAGGCGCCATGAATTTCCATTCTTACTCTAGACTGCCCTTTTTTGGGTTTTCACCCTAGAGCTTCTTCTTCTTCTTTTCTCTTTTTTTTTTTTTTTTAACCATGCACTTGCATTTGAAAAAACTTTTGAAACCAATTTTCTCTAAAAACCTTTTTAAGAAAAAAAAAACACTTTTCTTTTTCAAAAACAATTTTTATTTTAGGAACAATCCTGACCTGATCAAAGATGGATTTTATTAGGCACGTAACATGGGATTGGGTTAGGGGTGCCAAAGAAAGGATAAAAACGCTCAAAATATGTTTGAGGGTGCTCGATCCAAGGATCACTTTCTTCTTTGCATGGGAAATTCTTTTAACTTTGATCGATGCTCTTTCCATTGTTCCTTGCAAGCTTCCGATCTGAACTAGTTCATTCATCTTCTTCTTTATTCTGTTTAACCCCTTTTCTTCGTTTTTGTTCTTCCTTCTTGCCTGCCTGACTCCTTGAATTCACATCCTGTTTTCCACTTTGAGCCGCCTTCTTCGGGTTTCAACTCAAGTTTTCTCCTTCTCCAACCTTCACTCGAGCAGCCCTTTTCGGGTTTTCAACTCAAATGACCCTCAACGGATCCAAGCCGCCCTTTGCGGGTTTTTAACTTGGGCCCCTCCTTATATACTTTTCTTTTTCCGACCTCTTTCTTTTTTAGGCTAAGTTTCTTTCTTTTCTTTCTTTTCTCTTTTCTTTCTATTTTCCTTTGAGTTGAATACGAAGGAGGTCCTATTTTTGAACTGTGATTTCTGATTTTTCTTTAACATCAGTCACCCTGTGAATTCCCTTGCTTGCTTGAGCAACCGCTTATACTTTTGGGACTTTGCTTGTTCTTTTTTGTTTTCCTCTTTAAAATAAAGCTTATGGCTGACTGCTGCTTCTGTGCCCTTGATTTTCACTTGCTTTTATTTCCTTTTTTGCAATGGAGTCTTTGATGATCTCAGATAGCATTTTACAATTGCATGTACTACATTTTCTCCATTGATTCTGCTGCCTTTTCCTTTCTTCTTTTTACTTTCTTTTATTCTCATTATCCTTATTGACATGCTTGGACATCTTTTTTCAATCCATGACACTCTTCTTCTTTCCCTTTATTCATATTATCCCTATTAGTGTGCTTGGGTATCCTTTCCCTAATTCGCAACAGGCTCTACTTCTTCTTTACCTCTAGTGTGGAGGGTGATCCTTGATAAGGGTTGATTCGAAAGAAAATCCATAAGACTCAAAAGGGGCAGCAATGGATAATTTTCTATAAGTGAATGAATAAGAAAAAAGCCATTTATCATTTCATATCTGGATATTTTGATGAAAGGCGACCCTTAAAAACTTAAAACCTTTTTTGAAAACTCATTTTTGAAAATCTTTTCTTGAAAATAATTTTTGAAAAACGTTTCTTATTTTGATAGTCTCGAAAACCTGTGCAAGCACATGATGTTGACCCTTGTCTTCTCTTTCTTCTTCTTCTTCTTCTTCTTTTTTACATTCTTATTTTTCCCTTTCTTATGGGAATTTAATAGCTGATGTCTTTTGCCTCTATTCCTTTGTCTAACCTCCTTGTGAGTATTTTATTGTTGCACTGGTTGTTGCCCCTCCACCAATCACAACAACAGTAAAGGTGTTTTAACCACTGAACTGGTTTGAAAGGTGTCATTTAGGTGGACTTATTTGACCTCTGAACCAATTTGTCTTCTCAAGACTTGAAAGTGATTTGAATTTGCCCTTTTAAGTAATTTACCCCAAGAAATGGAAAGATCTCAGTATGTCTCAAATTTAAATAGGTTTCCAAGAAAAGAATGGGCTCGTTTAGGGTCAAGGAAATTTGGGATTAGGCAAAGTATTGACAAAAAATCAAAATACCTTTCGTTTATTCATAACTTTTTATTGAAAATATTTTTTTCTTGTTTTATCATTGAAACCTCATCATTCCTTTGGTCGTCGCCTAGATGAAGATTTTTGACCCTTGCTGGGCACTTTTAAGAACTGTCTCTAAATGGTGATTACTTGATTCAACAAATTTTATTATTATATAATTATTACACAAATGAACTTTGTTTTCTCAAGTCAATTCTTTTTGCAATAAAAGTTTAATAACTATAACAATTACCAACATAAGGCAATCCTAAATGTTGAGAATTCAAAATACAAGAATTTAAACCAAAATGCTATGCTGATGTCATGCATGTGTAAGATATGCTTCGGAGTTTCAGAAATTCCCCCTTTTATGGGATTCTGTTGCCCCTTTGTGACTGATTTTAGAGCTGTGTGACCCTCTATCACTCAAAAAACTACTCAAGGTATCCCTTTTGATGTTCTCTTCAACTTTTTCACTTTGAAATCTCGGAGTCCTCTACTGACTTGCTATCTATTTGAGCGAGAGCGACTTCACTGGCACGTTATGGCTTCTTTCAAAGTACTTGAGGAGCAAATTTCATTGACCCTACTTTCTGATTAAGCCTCAAATGCCACACTACATGCTTCCAAAGAGTCACCCATACTTTCCTGATGATGTTAGACTCCAAGAGAGCAAATAGAAAACAAGTAATATCTACAAGAAATGTGTTATCTATATGCACGAAATGTATCTATTTACAAATGATGAGAATGATGCATGACGGATGCATGTACAAATGAACGGATAACATGTGATTGATCTATGCATGATCATATATACGATGGAATGTATAATGCATGATGGATGCATGACAAATACAAATGAATGGATAATGTATGATCGATGCATGAACATATACAAATGACTATCATGATAACTTGACTAATCAGAAATGTGCATGGAACCGCAAAATGACATGTGATATGGCATTTAAAGTTTTATGTGAAAATGGATGCATGTCATGGCAAACTATGCTGATGAATAAATGTATGGATATGCAAGGTCGATTGTGGAGACATGAATAAATGAGAATGTACAATGATGTCATGATTTCTAAAGATTAAAACCTGCAAAACAAACGGGTTATGCGAATGCAACCATGAAAAGGCAATACAAAAGAGAAGAGACAAGAATTGGTCAGTAACTGAAAAAAGATACCATAAATTTAATGCAAAGTATTGCCCCTTTATTTCTAATTAACAAAACTTTTTATTTTCCAAAAAATGAAAAGGACGAAAGTACCCTTGGGGTGGGAAGTCTACCTAAACGCGGATAAAGTCATTACCCACACTACGGTCTACCATTTTCAGTAATTACAAGATAAAGGTAAGAGTTCTTCCTTCATGTGGCTACACTCAATCTCACGGGTTTGGCACTAGCTAGGTTGGATTCGCTCACTTATATGCTGAGTTAGGCTTTGGACACCCTAAAAGGTTCCCAGACTATCTAAACTGTATGCCATCTTTGTGCTAGTAACGACCCTAATCTCTAAGCCTGTTACAGGCTCTAAACGAGACGGGTTCAATCTGAGTGGAAGTGTTTAGCACAACCCTCGGGGACAAGAATGCCCCTCGAGAGCTTGCTACTTTACCCCCTGTAACTAAAAGGTAGAGCCCGGGTCTAGGGCTTATGTCATCCAATGCAAAGTGAGTGTGTGGAAGGAACAAAACATACCTTTACCCTAAAACGACCCAGCTAAAACTAAACATACTTACTAACCAACTACAAATGAAACAAGGAAGAGATTAGACATAATAAAGTAAATATATGCAAACATTAAACAAAAGCAGTTAAGCATAAAGAAACAAAATGCAACCAATTATGAATTTATTTAATTAATGTTAGACTCAAACTCAGCCTGACTCTCTAACCTTTAGTCCCCAGCGGAGTCGCCAAGATGTCGCAACGTGCGGGTCCGGGGTTCGAACCCTACCGCTGAACGACTTAGGAAAAACTACTACTAGCCTGGCCTAAAGGAGTCGCCACTAATCTTTTTTTGCCTAGGTGTGATTAGCCACCTATTGATTATTGGACCTAATGGACCATGTGCTTGACAACGGACACACTAAGTCAAAAACTACGGTCCACGAACCATAACCTAAGTCCGGGAGTCAGTTACATGTGGCGAAGGATTAGCACCCCCACAACCCCCGTTAATATGACGGTACTGAAAGTCTAACACTAATCCGAGAAACTCTTTAGTTGGTTGCTTTTAATTTTAAATGCTTAATCTTAATCTTTTTTTTGTATTTCTCAAGTCTTTAAAACCTTTTATTCCCTTAAATGTGAAAACATGAAAAATCTGACCCTTTGACCGAGAGGGCATTTTTGGAAATTGCCAGTAAACTCAAATACGAAAATGAAGAAACTGACCCTTTCGCCGAAGGGGAATTTTTGGAAGATAAAACTAAACTTTAGATGCAAAAAGACAAAAATGACCCTTCGACCGGAAGGGTAGTTTTGGAAAAACAAAATTAAACTTTTCCTTTTGGGTTTTATCTTTATTCCTCTTTTTTCTTATGATCTTGAATTTCCTCTTTTTCTTAACTTTTTTTTGAATTATTCCTCAATTTTATGAATTAAGCTTAACCCTAGCTACTAATTTGCCCCTAGTTCTGATCTTGGTGGGTTCGCCTAGACATGATGCAAATGATGCATGGATAGTCAATTTTAGAGGAGTGCAGACAGTTAATCGGGGCCATTCCATAAAGCACGGCCCAGCATTCCGGCGTGATTTATGAAACGGTCCCGCCCAAGAGAGTCCTTTTCAGGGGGAGTCCATCCTTGGAAACAAATGTCCACAGTCCTTTTTATTTGAGTATCGAATGACATTTAAAAATGCAACAAGATCAAATATGAGCGAGCTTGTGTCAACCGAGGCCATTCCATAAAGCACAACCCGGCATTTCGGCGTGATTTATGAAACGGTCCTGACCTAAAGAGACCCTTTCTGGGGGAATCTCATCTTCGGACATGACTACAAGTTCACTGGACAGTTAATAGACATATACTTGATGATGCATGGTGCAGATGGATTTCTAATTAATTATGAAATTAATTAACTAAATACTAACTAAAGGTAAATTACGTTAATTAACTATTTAAACTAGCCATGATTAACCCTTCTTATACTAACTCAAAAATAACTAAAGCAAACAAAACTCAATTTCACAATAAATTAGAAGCCCATATATATATATGGATACGTTAATGAAGCCCAACTACTCAGAGAACAAACCCAATTTAAAAAGTCATGATCAACCCCAAACAGATCACTAAATAGGCCAAGCCCAACAGAAAGTACCAGGCCCAAACAAAAACAAAAATAAGACCTTGTAGACACCTATTTTTGTCCTGTATCATTTAATTTAAATTAATTCATTTCTTATTTGGCATTAGGGTCGCCTAGGGGCATTTTGGTCATTTTTGCACCCAGTGGCATTTTGGTCATTTTTGCACCCAAGGGCATTTTGGTAAATTGGTGGTTCATTTTAACATCATGGTAGGTTAGCTCATTTGTTAAAGCCATTTGCAAATTAGCATTTACGTTTTAGTAGTAGTTGCGTTCAAAACCCAAGGAGAAAAGCTCAAAAATATTTTCCATTTCCAATTTTATTCATATGGCATAGTCTTTTCATTATCGGATTGCATTTTTGCATAGAGTGAGAAGTTTTTACATCGCGTTTTGGACATCCAAATAATGAAGCTTTCTTTTCTATATTAGGTCAAATACTTTTGTTTAATCCTTTTACTTGCGGATTTATCCCTTCACCATTTCGTACTTAAAACTTAAATTGTGTAAATTTATTCTTGGACTTTTAAACATTAATTGTATAACTTGGCATTGGACTTGCTATTGGGCCTTTGATGATTAAGAGTGGCCCAATTTCCTTAATAAGTACACTATTGCATTTGTGTTTACAAAAATACCAATAATAAAAAGAGAAGAAGGGAAAAGAAAAATGAATGACTTGGGCACGTGTTCATCAAAACTGCTTCATGCTATCAATTTGGGTGGATTTTTACTTTGGCCATTACATACGCCACATACTGCCACATGCATGAAGAAAGGAGACGTTTCTCTATGTGTCTTTGTGCAAGGATCGCTACAAGAGATCAATGGTTAAGACAGAAACAAGCAAGCAGAGCCGTATGAAGGCACCAAACATGAAGACTATGCCATATGAATAAAACTGGAAATGGAAAATATTTTTGAGCTTTTCTCCTTGGGTTTTGAACGCAATCTACTACTAAAACTTAAATGCTAATTTGCAAATGGCTTTAACAAATGAGCTAACCTACCATGATGTTAAAATGAACCACCAATATACCAAAATGCCCTTGGGTGTAAAAATGACCAAAATGCCTCTGGGTGCAAAAATGACCAAAATGCCCTTGGGTGCAAAAATGACCAAAATGCCCCTGGGCGACCCTAATGCCAAATAAGAAATGAATTAATTTAAATTAAAGGATACAGGACAAAAATAGGTGTCTACAGACCCAAATGTAATCCAGCCCAAATCCAAACTTTAATTTCTAAATTAACACATAATCACTCTTATTCTTTAATTCTTTAATATTCAATTTAATTATCCTATTGGATTATCTTGCAGAGACTTCTCTTCTTCTCTTTTTTTCCTTACCGTTCCTAATAGTTTTTAATAAATCCCATCCTGAACCAAAGCCTAAACTGTTGACTGAATTATTCTAAGAGAAAATAATTTACCTAATTGATCCATCCCTACTCCCTTCTTAGTAGCCAACTTCAAGTCCAAACCTTTTCTAATGATTTTTCCTAATTAATTTTAACCCCACTTTTATGTAAACCCAATCTTTTACCCAAATTACTAGAATTAATTTATATAGTATATTCCTAATATGCATTTCCTTACTAAAGATCAAACCTTTATAACTAATTTACCAAGATTAACCTAAAGATCATTTTTTTATCATCAAAAATTGCCCAGGCTCTATTTTTATTATCTAGAGATCGACTTTCACCCTCAAAGTTCAAACTTTTAGGTTAATTGCTTAGTTTTTATCGCCAAGATAGCCTTTTTATTTATTTTCAAGTCAAAAGGATCTAACTTGTTACATACTATGAGCAACAAAGACCTATTTTTTTTTTCATACATTTAAGCTAAAAGATCATATATTTTTATGTTATATTTATCTTAAAATTATCTACAAAGATGAATTTCAAGAAAATTGATAATCAATTCATAGAGTCAAGTACCATATTGAGTTAAAATAGGAAACATGCCTATAAATGTGGAAATATTCCAAGACTTATTCAAATTAAATAAATGGACCAGAAACCATAACCAACATACACGTTAACAATGTAGAATAAAATAATATAAAGCTAATATATAGAATAAATCAAGGATAACAAAAGCAATTAAATTGATTGAAGACCAAACCTATTCCTTTTTCTCCTATTTTTTGCTCCAGGTCGTCTTTCCCTTTTCCTTTTCTCACGATCTCTTCACTCTCAACACCCCTGCAACTCTGCTATGTTTCAATCTCACCGAAGTCTTGCTCGGAACAACCCAAAGCCACCGCCTTTTGCCCGAAAACACGAAACCCGCCACTCAAAAACACCCAATCTAGCCTAAATCGTGACCACCGAACCTAAAGCTCCTTCTACGCCGACGAACACCCCTCTAGACCTCTAAAGTTTGCCTCTTTTTGAAAAACCCGACACAAAGCCAACAAGGACGACTTAAAACGAAAACTTTTCAAAGAAAACCAACCCAAGATTGACTCACACCTTACAGAAGAATGGCGAAACAGAAATGGACACAGATGAACAAAGACTCATACAAAAAAAAGGCACTCTTTTTTAATAACCTTAGTATATTTTCTTTTTCTTTTTGTGAAGAGATCAACTAAAACCAAACTTTTTTTTTTGTTTTTTAGGACCCCTGTTTTTGAGCCTAAAACCCTAGCACAGGAAAACCTTGAGTCTCGAAATTAGTGCCTCCTCCCAGAACTATTCCTCTTGCTCTAAGTGAAAGTGTTGTATATAAAGTCCTTTAGATTTCAATCTGAACCGTGCCCTCCAATCCTATTAGACGGCTCTCTTTTTTTTTTGGTCCAATTTTTGTTTTCCAATTTCTCACCATCTTGTTTGTTTCTGCAGGGAGATTTGTTGGATCACGTGTGAAGGGTAATCAACTGGTTGTCCTCTCTCTCTCTCTTCAGGTATATTGTTCCCTTTATTTGTCATTTTCCTCTTGCAATTGTCACCCAATTGTTGCTGTCATATGAGTGTAAACATGCTCTGTATTTGTCCTGTTGTGCAGGTGTGCCACCGTGGACCAATGGAATGGGGGGACTTGAAAATATAAGGCCAATGACTATGACAGCAACAATGATATAACTTTCTCATTCTGTTTTGCTGCTGAGTGTCTGTGAAGATATGCTTGAAATGCAATGGTTGCTGAAAATACAATATGCAAAGGGAATACTGCTTGGAAAATGATAAGTATGGAAATAAACCTATATGTGTTCTGCTTTTTTGTAACTTCTGGATTGTATAATGCTTGCTTGCAAATGCAATGATCTATGGAATTGTATATGCTGCCATGTTTGAATCTTTGAAATGAGTAATTAAGTGCAATGCTTACCTAATGATGTATATATGCTGAATGTTGTTTGTAACACTAGATGAGAAGGGCTCACTATTTCTGCTGCTAAATTGTGTATGTGAGTGCTGGGATGACTAACTATATGCTTGGAATGTCCTTTATGCCTGTATTGCAAACGATTAATGATGCTATGTAATAAGAAAGCTAAATACTAATGCAATGCTCTGTTTTTGGTGAGAGTATGTGTCTCGTGTGTGCTGAAATGAACGAGTGTAAAAGGGAGTACCATGCAGGGGCAGGGGCTGTTTGGAATTTAGACACATGCAGGGGCAGGTGAGGAGTTTAAGGAAATGGCCTGTTTAAACCAAGGGTCAATTGAAAGGGAAGGTCGAGGGGACAATTTTTGCCTTTTAGTTCTTCAATTTTTGTATTTTCTTTTGAATTCCTATTTTTGGATTTGTAGATTAAGAAACAAATGAAAAAATCTTTTTGTATTTTGGAAAAATATGTAAACAAGCGAAATGAGAAATAAATTCTTTTGTATGATTTTCTAATTTTCAATTTTTGTGTATTTTGTGATGAAATGGGTTTCTAAACCAAATATAACTAAAAGCGAGTCCAAGGAGCTAAGTGGAGGCCCTAAAAGCCTACATGAAATCATGGACCATGCGAATGCAAGTAAATTCTGCCAATAAAAATGTGATTTAGATATGCAAGGATTTAATTAAGCTAAATGGACCAAATTGAGATTATACTAAATGACTGAATCCAAGATTACTAGTTGTATATGGACTATGCAAAAGGAGTGAAATAAAAAATTTGAATGCAATCAATTATAAGCTATGCTAAATGCCAAATTTGAATTTACTAAATGTCAAAAGTGAATTAGAAAATGACATAAACGACTCTAAATGTAAATGTAGAAGTAAATATACTAAATTAAAGGATATAAGCCAAAAATGGGTGTCTACACATGTAGTGTTGTGTTTTCTTCTCAATTTGAGCTCGAACCCTAGCATGAAGATCCTTAACAAATTCGGCCTTCCTTTGTCCATCCATGTCGACTTGCATACTCAAAGGTAAACTCAACAAATCCAATGGGGTTAAAGGATTAAAGCCATACACAATCTCAAAAGGTGAATATCCAGTAGTGCTATGTATGCTTCTATTGTATGCAAATTTAACATGAGGTAGATAATCCTCCCAAGTTCTTAAGTTCTTTTTAATCAAAGCCCTAAGCAAGGTTGACAAATTCCTATTAACTACTTCAGTTTGGCCATCGGTTTGAGGATGAGAAGTAGTTGAAAATAACAACTTAGTACCTAACTTAGCCCATAAAGTTCTCCAAAAGTGACTTAAGAACTTAGCATCTCTATCACTAACAATTGTCCTAGGCATTCAATGTAGTCTAACAATCTCCTTAAAGAACAAATTAGCTACATTAATGGCATCATCCGTTTTAACATATGCAAGAAAGTGTGCCATCTTAGAAAACCTACCAACAACCACAAAGATAGAATCTTTACCTCTCCTAGAACGAGGTAAACCTAACAAAAAATCCATGTTAATGTGTGTCCATGGTTCATGAGGAATAGCAAGGGAGTATACAATCCATGAGGCTTAAATGTAGATTTAGCTTACAAACAAACAATGCAACTAGAAACATGCTTTCCTACATCATATCGCATCTTAGGCCAAAAGAAGTGTTCATGCAATATCTCATATGTTCTATCAACACCAAAGTGACCCATTAAACCCCCTTCATGTGATTCCCTCACAAGCACATAACGCAAAGAGCAAGAAGGCACACAGAATCTAGATTCTCTAAAAAAAAATCCATCATGCTTATAATACTTTCCAAATCCAGAATTTTCACATGCTTTAAAGATTTCACCAAAGTAAACAACACTAGCATACAATTCCTTAATAAACTCAAATCCAAGAAATTTAGAATCAAGCATGGAAAGTAAGATATACCTCCTTGATAAAGCATCGGCTACAACATTCTCCTTACCTTGTTTGTAGCGCACCACATAAGGAAAACTCTCAATGAAGTTACTCCACTTAGCATGTCGTTTGTTCAACTTTTGTTGGCCTCTCAAGTACTTCAAGCTTTCATGATCGGTGTGAATCACAAACTCTTTAGGCCAAAGATAATGTTGCCATGTTTGTAATGGTCTCACAAGAGCATACAACTCTTTGTCATAGGTTGGATAGTTTAATGCAGCCCCATTCAATTTCTCAATAAAATAGGCTACGAGCTTCCCACCTTGCATTAGAACGGCTCCAATTCCAACCTCTGAAGCATCACATTCAATCTTAAAAGTATTGTTAAAGTTAGGTAAAACAAGCAAAGGAGCATTAGTTAGTTTTTCCTTCAAGATCTCAAATGCTTCTTGTTGTTCTTTTGCCCACTTGAATGGTGCATTCTTCTTTTGGGAGCCTTTTTGGATGATTATTTACACAAATATTTTCCAAGGATATTTTGGATGCAGAATGGAGCCAATATGTTTGTGATTGAAGAGCTTGAAGAGTCAATTTTATCATCATAAGATTGATTTTCAAGAGTTTGCAGCAAAGGAGCAAAGTTGAATTTCAAGGCAAGAAAACATGTCAAGAAGTGTCATAGCACTGGAGTACATGGGTCGTGAGGCAAACCACATGGGGCGCACAAGCCATCCACATGGGCGCTCAGGGGCAGTCGGGGGTCATGCCGCGCGCGCGCCACCCAGCAGCCATGCGTGTCTTCACCTTGAAGCCTCTTCACTTGTTTCCAGATTTGGCGACCTTTCTGTATTTTGGCCATAACTTTTGATCCAGAGATCCGTTTAAGGTATATGAGTAGCCGTTAGAAAGCTAACTCCAAGATCTACAACTTTAATGTTTTGGTCGAAGCCCAGTTTTGCCGTTTTCGTGGACGAAAATGCCCCTGAAGTCAGCGGACAGAAACTGTCCTGGGTCTGTTTTGCGGGATTGATCCAATTAAGCCCAAATTCTTATTTGCACTAGCTTGAAGACTTGGAGAGCAGCCCAGCACGTCCTTAGGGTTTGTTTAGCTCTAAATTAACCCTAAGCCACCCTCTATAAATACCCTCTTAAGTCTAAAACCCTAACATAACATAGAAAATCATCTTTTCTCAACCCTAGCTCTAGGATTTGCGATAGGAAGAGGAGAGGCAGCCGCCGGCCTCAAGCATTGTAAGTCTCTCATGGATTGCTTGCAATCCATGAGTAGCTAAATCTTTTATACTTCTTTTCCTTAGGTACTTTTGATCAATGAATTATTGGTGAGACTTTTGTTCTTAATAATTTGAGCTTTTTCCGTTTGAATACGTTTCTTATCTCTATGCTTCATGTTATGTGTTCATACTTTGATTGTTTTGGTGCGCAACATATATTGAGATTTATGAATGCTATAGTTAGATTCAAGTAGCTTGAGTCAAGCTAAAGTTGGTCAAAGTAACAATTGTAATTCTAGGAGTCCTAGGTTCAATGGGATATCAAACCTTGTTGAAATCTTTAGGCCGAGATGGAAATTGACATAGGCAAGTTTGGTATTGATTTATCATGCATGTGGATTAATAAAACTTAATGCTTGTTATATAAAGGGCCGAAACCATAGATTATAACATTTGAGGTTAATTGTCAGCGAGATGCAGGTTAATCTTCTTAGCATGTTGGAATTAGCATCACGTCTGTTCCTATACCAATTATTCAAATGGAGTTGTTTAAGATATTAAGAGGATTACTTTGTTTCAATGAAAGTTGATGTCTACGTCTTAGGCTATATACCGATTTGGGGTGATTTATGATTCTTAATTGATTGCAATCTAAGCCAAATTTATGTTTAGTGTCTATGATCCATGATTCACTTGATCAAAGTAGTGACCTAAAGGAGAAGAAGTATGTTTTTATTCATTGTTTTTACTAAACTCTCTTTTAAATCTTTAGTTTAGATTTCTTTTAATTGTTTTCTAGTATAATTACTCTATTTTGAAAAACCCAAAAATATCTTTTCTAGGTTAGAATTTCTTTTGTAAGATTTAACTTTGATTCGTACCTTCCCTGTGGATTCGACCCCTACTTGCCCTAGCTAAGTAGTTATTATCTATTTGTTATTGGTTTGTGGGGAATTTATCTTGTGATTTGTTCAACGACTCGATCAAGCTTCAATAGGCCTAATAAGAGCAACTTGTTAGAGTGCTTCTTTCTGCTCGTGACCTACTTGAGGAACAAACAATTAGTAGCAAAATTTTTGTGAATTAAAGGACAGTGATCTAGAAACACCAAACCAAACCAATTATGCATCCTTCCTTATGTCGATTTCCTTCTCCAAACTTGCTGCACAAAAACTCAATCAAACACAATTCAATCAATTCAATCAATTAGAAACCCTAGTACCACTTAGATCCAATTTTGTACCACTTGCCTCCAATAGGGTTTCAACCTGAAAATTCTTCAAATTAAATCTCAATTCATAGCAAAAGCAACCCAAGAATCTTAAACAAACAATCAATTAAAGTTAATTGCAACCAATTGAATGAATTGCACAATCATAACCCTAATTCCAAAATAATCTGGATAAGAATTATGAACCTGAAAAATTCCGATAACACCATAGATTTTTTTATTTTTTTCAATATTTTTCCCAGAAAGATCACAGTAAAAGAAGTGTAAAGCTCAAATTTCAAAGCTTTCCGAGTTCAAACGAATCCAGAACAAAAATCACAAGTTTTTGGTCGAATATTTTTTATTTTTCTGATATTTTTCGATATAACTACAAGGTATAAGGGATCCAAATCTGAAATTTCAAAGCAAACGGAGTTAAGATGAATCCACAATGAATTTTTTAAGTTTCTGAATTTTTTTTTATTTTCAATAAGATGGATGAAGATGGATGAAAAACTTGATGATAGATGAATAGAAGGACAAATTTACCGATTGAAGATGATTAACCTATGCTCTGATTACCAATTGATACGAATCTAGTTGCAATCGGTTCAAATCCACCTTTGAGACCCGCCAAAGATCAACTTGAATCACCAAACTTCTAGACTTGTATGTCAACAAGAATTCAATTAGACCTGCAATTGAATACCTAAGATCACAAGAATTCACATATAATTAAGCAATCACAACCTAATTGTTAGCTAGGACTCTACAAGATTGAAGAACCCTAAAGTATGCTCAAACTAGAACAATGAAGCTAAGATAATCAATTTGGGTGTATAAACCTCAATTTTATTAATCAACTCAACTTATGTTTACAAGAGATATTAGTGCCCTTATATAGTCACAAGATAACGCAATACCTACTCTAAAACCCCTCCTAAACCGACCTAGCATTTAATGTTAGGGTCAAGGGCGGTTTTAGCATAGAACAATCTAGAAACTATCCTAAAATACAACCAATAGGAAAAATAGCTAAGGATTGGACTTAATTAAACAAGGCCCAACCCTAAACAAGGTCCAAACTAAATAATTAATTAATCTAAGATAGAATTAAGGCCCATATGGCCGAATTACACAATGTAAGCATTAGGCCTCATCGATTTCAAGTAAGGTGTATAACTTGGAATCGATGGGTATATTCCTATGCTTATCGACTTCAATGCTTTCCAATTGATCTTCAATGGACTTCAAGCCTTCAAGATGAGTTTGAACAAAGCTTGTTAATGCATCTTTGAACTTCTTAGCTCTTGCTCTAGTCATTGGTCCTAAAGGCATCTTCAATGGATCAAATGACATCTTAGGCAACTCCTTGGTGCTTGAATCATCCTTTGCGCAAACCCTAGCATCTTCAAGCTTGTCCTTCCTACTTTGCCACATATGCTCATCCTCTCCATGATCTCCATTGTCTCCATTGTGTTCTTCAAGACCATGATAAGGCTTGGCGCATTAGATAGTACCCTTCGGATATCTGCTATCTGAATCTATTTATATATAAACGGATTTAGAGCGGATATCCGATCCATATCCGCCAAAAAAACCGTTTAATATCCCCTCAACCCAAATATTTATTAGGTATTGCAGCCCAAGAGTTTTTAGTTTTATCATTTAAGCCCATCCATTAAAAAATCCCAAACTAAAACCCAATCCCAAATCCAAATATCCAATCCGGTTAAAATTTAATATGATTAATAAAATTAAGATACAAAAAGGAATAAGTGCAAACCCTAAGAAGAAAAAGCCTTGGTCAATTTACATGTTGTTGGGGAAAAAGAGAGGAGATGGCGCTGCAGACTTAGGGTTTCAAAGTAGGATACAAACTTAGAGTTTCAAAGTGAGATTTAGGCAACAGTTTGTAGGTATCTCAGAGTCCAGACTCCAAATCGAAGTTTCGAAGTCGAGAAAGAATCAAAGAAGTAAGTTTCAAAGCTGTGTTCACTCTTCACTCTTTCTATTATCTTCCATGGAAATTTTTTTAAACGTTTTCCTTTTCAAACGAAACCAAGCTGCTTACTTTTGCAGATTTCACTCCTTTTCTTGTGGTCTGACTTTGTCGTAAACAAAAATTGTAGAGTAAATAACAGTAGCAGAATCCTTCTCCCTTTTCTTCTTATTCGAAATTTGCTTTCTCAAATCAGTAGAACAAAGTTTCAGTGTTGGCCATTTAAAGCAAGCATTGTAAACTTTTGCAATCAGTAGAACAATCTGCTTTCTCAAATCAATAGAATCGTCATTGTGAACTTGTTTTTGGTCAAACAATCTTCTTGAAATTAACGTTAAACAAAAATAGTTATAGCTTGAAATCTTCTTTAAATTGAATCTTATTTTTAATTTATCTACTGTTGGTTATTCGTCAGCACGGGTTTAGCTTATGATGTGTTTGGAAGCCCTCGTCCAAACGAGTATTTTACAGAGAGCCGACAGGGAATTCCATTAATAACTGGCCGTTTTGATTCTTTGGAACAACTCGATGAATTTAGTAGATCTTTTTAGGAGGACCCAATGACCATAGATCGAACCTATCCAATTTTTACAGTGCGATGGTTGGCTGTTCACGGACTAGCTGTACCTACCGTTTC
>AWWV01015075.1:0-33924 GCA_001974805.1 Corchorus capsularis
GCTTGACTTTGTGGGTTTTAAATTAATGTTGGGTATTGGGTTTTTTTTCCTTGACAGGTTCTTTGAGATGGAAGGTTATTCAAATGATGCAATTCCATCTTCAGCCAACCTTTCTGCAAGTTCACCTCATATTCTTTATGTGTTTTAAGGGATTAAATTATGTCTAAGTCAATTTAGCAAAAAAAAAATATCTATAAATTATGCTTAGTCGATTCAGATTCGGATTTGAGTTTTAATTAGATATTTGCTCTATAAACGGATTAGGCGGAGCGGATACGGATAATAGTAGGCGGTGGCAGAGCGGATTTGGATACTAGTTTTAAAAAATAGGCGGATATGTGGCGGATACGGATATCACTAATTTTAAACGGATACGGATATCTGAACCGCTGCCATCCTTGTGTACGGGTCTTGGATATGTGTTTAAAAATATGAACGGACTTTGGATAAAAATTGAGACCCGTTCTTCGGGTCGGGCCAGGTTAGGACAAGCATATATTGTACAATTATTAAACAAAAGTCAGGCCCGAACCCGACCCGACCCGAACCATGAGCACCTACACATAATCAAATGATGTCAATTTAACAAGAAAATAAGAATAATAAATTTAAAATAAAAATAAAATGATGAAAAATAAACGGTAGGCAGCTGCCTAAAGGATCTTTTTTAATGTTACTAGTGGAAGGTGCCCGCACGATGCGGCGGGTTCTTTGAGGATGACAATAAGTGCATAGATACAACATATAGTAAGAGGAAATGAGATATATATTTCATATACATTCAGAATAGGCAAATATGTATCTCTATAATTGTTTCGAGTATGAAAATTGAGTTCTGGCATCTACCAAGTAATAGGAGCATAGAAGCTAATATCTATAATTATATAGTATATTCAGAATAGATGAAGACTTCGAATGGCAATAATATATGCTCTTCAAGATATTTACATGGAGAGAAGACATTTTATCTATTCTGATGCTAGAGTGTTTAGATGTTTACATAAAATATAAGCTTTCAACATTCAAAGGGCAATGATATAATGATAGTGCTTTGTCATAGAAGAGAATGAATTCTGTGGTTCTTCTCTTGTAACTGCATAATCTACAAAATGGTAGCATATCATTCATCTATCAAGTAATATCTCCTAAAGAAATTTAAAATCAAATAACTTGAGGAAATTTTATCAAATATACCTGCTCTATTTTTCTCTAATTCATTAAATATACCTGCTAGATATACTTTTCTTGTGGGAACAAAGGAACCCAAGTTTTTGTACCCTTAGCCTCGGTAACCTCGTTTTGCACTCCTATGGCCATTAGAGAAGAGTCAACAATGTATAACATAGAAGGAAACTTTTTATATAGTTTGATTGTTAATAACTGTTGAAAAAATTATGGAAGGCAGCCCCATAAATTGATGAGGACTATGTTGTTCAGCAACTTGATGGTAACACTACCTTTCGTGAAAATGAGAAACTATCTCACTCATTGTAAGTTTAAAAAGAAAATACCAATTAAGTAAATGTTTTTAAAAAATGGGAAGCGTTGAATCTCGAAAACATGGCTGACTAACCTTAATGCACATAGATATAAGAAGAAAGGTGAAGGCAAGCCAATTCATTTTCTTATAATTCACATGGGAACAACCAAAGTAAATTGCAATTATTCAAGTGCCAAAGCAAGGTAAGTCAGTGTAGGTACTTGTTTTAAAGCATAATTAGGTGAAATAAAATGATAAACCTCAAGGCAGGTAACGGAACCTCGTAAATCAAGCAGGATATATATGGTATAAAACATACACTTGATATTATCGAAACAACGAATAGAAAACTGGAACTCTCTCAGAGGCAACATACATGCAGAACTACCAACTGCCCTCACTATATATATAGGTCATAAAGAGAATAGAATTAACATACCAATACCTCTCTAAAATCATGCTCTGTTTATTCCTATATTTGCATCTTTATCCATCCTGCATTTTGTTAGTTGCTAGATTATTAATTACATAGTTAACCAATAAGATCTGGTCAATTAGCAAAATAAAATATGATGTATGCAAATTGTTGTCTTTTAATCCTCTCTTTCTTTCTTACCTCTTAACTCTTCATTTAGTCTACTTCCTAGTTCCATTTGCAATCTAACTTCTCATGTATGTTGCACAGTCCTAAAAGTTGATTTCTAGTTACAGATATGTAACAGGCGAGAGAGAAAACAAACTACAATTAATAGAATTTTTAAATTTGACCAAAAAGGAGGGTTTAGATTATTGTTGGGAGAGGAATCGGGGTCTGTCTGGGTTCAAGGCCCACCGAGCGACCCAATATACATGTGGACACCAATCCGAACCCAAAAGTCTAGACTGATGGTTTCTTGGGTCCTTCATGTATATATGCCACTCAAACAACCCATCTTTTTATGATGTGGGATGTTTCCCTCACATGTGAATCCCTAACAATCTCCCCCGATTCACTTGTGAGTCCTCATCTCTCCCCCGTGCGGCCCAACCCGTCAAGTCTTTAGCCAGTTACCGGCCATCCAAGACTTAACCCTGGAGTGGTGCAAGCTACGAACACTCCACAATCGCACGCCCCTGGCCCTGCAGCCAACCAGGTTTACCGTGTTCCTGGGCCACACTGATCGAGTCAAACCGGGCTCTGATACCACTTGTTGGGAGAGGAACCGGACCGTGTCAAGGTTCAAGGCCCATTGAGCGACCCAATATACATGTCGGACACCAACCTGAACCCAAAAGCCTAGACTGATGATTTTTCTTGGGTCTTTCATGTATATAAGCTACTCCAACAACCCATCTCTTCATGATGTGGGATGTTCCCTCATATGTGAATCCTTAACAATCTCCCCCGATCACTTGTGAGTCCTCATCTCTCCCTCGTGCGCCCCAACCTGTCAAGTCTTAAGCCAATTACCGGCCATCCAAGACTTAACCCATGGAGTGGTGCAAGCTACGAACATTCCACAATCGCACGCCCCTGGCGTGTAGCCAACCAGGTTTACCGTGCTCATGGGCCACACAGATCGAGTCTAACCGAGCTCTGATACCACTTGTTGAACCTGGTGTGACCAATTTTACATGTGAATCCCTAACAATTTTACATACTGATGGTCATTAGAATAGCAAGCTCTTATACCAATAGCATCATTTCTTGAGAAATCTAACTCTAAAACTGTCAAAAACTATATGCAGGTGACAAATTGTCAAAGAAACTGATATTTTTCTACTTAAACAATAAGAAGAACATAAATCAAATTGGAAGAATTAGAAGGTAAATAAATCCACCTTTCATGCTGTTCTTAACTGACTAGTCATAGAAATCTCTTTGTGGGTGTCTGTCAAGCCTGAATTTCTATAAGATCATCACTGAAGATAGCCAAAAATCAGAAAACAACAGTTAAAAGTCAACTGGATCGCTTGAAGGCTATGGCTCTTACGAATGATAAATATATTTTGAATTAATAGACGAATTGACCGATTGAGCTAAAGTCTCTCTTTGAATCTGAACAAGATCGTCGTCATCGACATTCTTGTTTACATAAGTATAGCTTATAGAGGTACTTAAATCTCCAATGTGTTCTCCAAACTCTACGAGAACTTCGCGTTGACTGCAAAGTCACAAAAGTATTGAGACATAATTAACGTCAACTGTTTTCAATGGTACATGATGAGTTTTGGTTTAAGAACAAATGACGGATTTGGTTTGAGAAAAGGAATGGTTGGAAACTATCATGAAGATTTGAAGTTTGTTTTGAGTTGAACTTATCAGATTAGTGTTGGTTCAGTTTTGAGATATGAGAATAAGAAGATTGTAAGGATAAACGATATACAGAAAAGTTTAAGAGACGACCCATAATGGAGTTGAGCCAACACTTAGCGAATATTGGAAGTCCTGATCGGACCAAAATTATGCATCTTTTTATGGTCATTTTCCTATGCTTTTAGGGTATTTTATGCTTGATTATGCCTTATATTTGGTATATTTGTGTTTATAGGTGTTAAAGTGAAGAAAAGTGCAAAATCACCATTTTTGTACCTTTTTGGAGCCTTTTTGGATGATTATTTACACAAATATTTTCCAAGGACAATTTGAATGAAGAATGGAGGCAATATGTTCGTGATTGAAGAGCTTGAAGAGTCAATTTTATTATCATAAGATTGATTTTCAAGAGTTTGAAGCAAAGAAGCAAAGTTGAATTTCAAGGCAAGAAGATATGTCAAGAAGTGTCAAAGCACTGGAGTACATGGGTCGCGAGGCAAACCACATGGGGAGCCAAGCATAGCACATGGGCGCCCAGCGCTAGTCGAGACATGCCACCGGCAAGCACATGGGCGCTGGCGACATGGGGGCTGAGCGCAACGCCCTGGGTGCACAAGCCAACCACATGGGCGCCCAGGGGGAGTCGGGTAGCATGCCATGCGCGCGCCACCCAGCAGCCGTGCGTGTCTTCACCTTGAAGTTTCTCTACTTGTTTCTACATTTGGTGACCTTTCTGTATTTTGGCCATAACTTTTGATCCAGAGCTCCGTTTGAGGCGTATGAGTAGCCGTTGGAAAGCAAACTCCAAGATCTACAACTTTCGTGTTTTGGTCGAAGCCCAGTTTTGCCGTTTTCATGGACGAAAATGCCCCTGAAGTCAGCAGACCGAAACTGTCCTGGGCCTTTTATGCGGGATTGATCCAATTAAGCCCAAATTCTTATTTGGACTAGCTTGAAGACTTGGAGAGCAGCCCAGCACGTCCTTAGGGTTTATTTAGCTCTAAATTAACCCTAAGCCACCCTCTATAAATACCCTCTTTAGTCTAAAACCCTAGTACACCAACCGAGCATATCATACATCTTTTCTCTAGGTTTTTGCGCCGTCAAGGAGAGGAAGGAGGCAGCCGGCCTCCAAGTATTGTAAGTCTCTCATGGATTGCAAGCAATCCATGAGTAGCTAAACCTTTTATACTTCTTTTCCTTAGGTACTTTTGATCAATGAATCTATGGTGAAACTTTTGTTCTTAATAATTTGAGCTTTTTCTGTTTAAATACGTTTCTTATCTCTATGCTTCATCTTATGTGTTCATACTTTGATTGATTTGGTGTACAACATATCTTGAGATTTATGAATGCTATTGTTAGATTCAAGTAGCTTGAGTCAAGCTAAAGTTGGTCCAAGTAACAATTGTAATTCTAGGAGTCCTAGGTTCAATGGGATATCAAAACTTGTCGAAATCTTTAGGCCGAGATGGAAATTGACGTAGGCAAGTTTGGTATTGATTTATCATGCATGTGGAAAAGTAAATCTTAATGCTTGTCCTATGATTCTTCACAGGGTGAATGTTTGATTAGGAACAATAGAGA
This sequence comes from Corchorus capsularis, assembly GCA_001974805.1. Taxonomy (NCBI): domain Eukaryota; kingdom Viridiplantae; phylum Streptophyta; class Magnoliopsida; order Malvales; family Malvaceae; genus Corchorus; species Corchorus capsularis. The sequence goes on from AWWV01015075.1 coordinate 5,364, forward strand.
TTAATCGTCAGCGAGATGCGGGTTAATTCTTCTCAGCATGTTGGAGGGTCGAGTATTCCTCTCCTATACCAATTATTTAAGTGGAGTTGTTTAAGATATTAAGAGGATTACTTTGTTTCAATGAAAGTTGATGTCTATGTCTTAGGCTATATACCGATTTGGAGTAATTTATGATTCTTAATTCATTGCAATCTAAGTCAAATTTATGTTTAGTGTCCATGATCCATGATTCACTTGATCAAAGTAGTTACCTAAAGGAGAAGAAGTATGTTTTTACTCATTGTTTTTATCAAACTTTCTTTTTAAATCTTTAGTTTAGATTTCTTTTAATTGTTTTCTAATTTAATTAATCTATTTTCAAAAACCCAAAAATATCTTTTCTAGGTTAGAATTTCTTTTGTAAGATTTAACTTTGATTCATACCTTCCCTGTGGATTCGACCCCTACTTGCCCTAGCTAAGTAGTTATTCTATTTGTTATTGGTTTGTGGGGAATTTATCTTGTGATTTGATCAACGACCGATCACAATTTTGGCGCCGTTGCCGGCGAAGGTTTACGTAATTGAAGGCAAATTATTACTTAAGAATTTCTTACCCTTATCTTTTATATTTTTCGTTATTTTTCTTTTCAATTTTTAGTTTAGTTAATTTTTCCTTACTTTTTATTTTCCAAGTTACTTGTTATTGTTGGATTCTTTGTTTAAGTTCTTTCTAGGTGTTGTATGCCAAATACAAGGAGTAGTGGTACCAAGAACTTAGAGTTCAATTCTGAGCCTGAACGTACACTCTTTGCACTAAGGAAGGAGAATTTGTTTCGAGAGCAAGGAGAAGATTCGTCAACACCAAGTTCTCAAGCTAGCTCTCCACGATCCACCACTTCTTCATCAAGTTTGGAATCACAACCCCCAAGAGAAAACATGGCCGAAGAAAACAACAACAATAGGACTTTGAGGGAACTTGTTGCCCCAAATGTGACTACACAGCGCTTAGCAATTCAATATCCAACCAATGAAGAAAATTTTGAGATCAAGTCTGGATTCATTCAATTATTGCCAAAATTTCATGGTATGCCTGGAGAAGATCCACATCGACATCTCACAGATTTTCAAATTGTTTGTTCATCCATGAAGATGCAAGGTATCTCTGAGTAGCAATCTAAACTTAGAACTTTTCCTTTTACCCTTATGGATCGTGCAAAGGATTGGTTGTACTACATGCCTAGTGGTTCAATCACTTCTTGGACGAGCCTTAAGAAATTGTTTTTGGAAAAATTCTTTCCTGTTCATAAAGCCTCAAGCATTCGAAAGGAGATAAGTGGAATTAAGCAATCCCAAGGCGAGACTATGTACGAGTTTTGGGAACGTTTCAAGAGGTTGTGCTCAAGTTGTCCAAATCATCAAATTCCTCAACAATTGCTTATTCAGTATTTCTATGAAGGTTTACTCCCATTTGATAGATCTTCCATAGATTCTGCAAGTGGAGGGGCTTTCATCGACAAGACACCCACCAATGCTTGGACTTTGATCGAGAACATGGCCGCCAACACACAACAATTTGGTACTCGAGAGAATTGTGCACAAAGAGATGGAAACATTAGAAGAATCAATGAAGACTCAACCCATTCCTCTACATTGGAGCAACGAATTGAAGAAGCAAGTCAACCAATTGCTTTGCTCACCGATTTGGTCAAATCGAACTTATCAAGTGTGCAAAAGGTTTGTGGGATTTGTTCATTAGGACATCACACGGACAAGTGTCCAAAGTTGGTCGAAGATGATGTTGAAGAAGTCAATGCTTTAGGAATGCAAGAGGGATTTCAAAGGAAGCAAGAGCCATTTCCAAGAAGCTACAATTCTATGGGAACCAAGGTGCTTACCAAGCAAGGCCAAACAATTATCCAAGGCAATCTTCACACTATTCTGAGGGAATGCAAAAATGAGAGAGACCATGGAGATCAACAAGAAGCAATTCGGTCAATTGGCAAGTGATGTGAGTGAGCTCAAAGCATAAGGCCAAAACAAGATCCCATCTCAATCAAAAGTGCCCCCAAAGGAGAATGTGAATGTTATTACCTTGAGAAGTGGAAAGGAGTTGGACGAACCATATCCAACTAAGTCTACAATGGATGAAGGGACAAGCAAGAAAGAAGAAGAATTGCATGTGCTAGCAAAGGAGATCAAATTTGAAGATGATGAACCCATCATTCTTGAATTTGTCAAGGATAATGGAGAAGCCAAAGAAACTTCTGTGGTCAAGCCTAAATTGGATTCAAAGAAGGAACCTTTTCCAACCAAGTCAAGGAAATCAATGAAAGAAGATGAAGATCAAGACATCTTGGATATTTTTCGAAAGATCGAGGTCAACATCCCACTTCTTGATGCAATTCAACAAGTACCAAAGTATGCAAGACTTCTTAAGCAATTGTGTACAAACAAGAAAAGGTTGCAAGGTAAGTTGAATGTTGGAGCAACAGTTTCTGCTGCTTTGCAAAGACATTTACCCCCAAAATGCAAGGATCCTGGTATGTTTTCAATTACTTGTTCAATTGGAAATACTATCATTGAAAATGCTAGGCTTGACTTAGGAGCATCTTTAAGTGTTATGCCTTATTTTTTCTATCAAACTTTAAATGTTGGTCCTTTAAAATATACTGATGTTGTTCTTCAATTGGCCGATGGATCTTTGGTACATCCCAAAGGTGTGCTACAGAACATTTTGATTAAAGTTCAACATTTAATTTTTCCTATTGACATTTTTGTTATGGAAATGGAAGGAGAAATTACAAAGGATCAATGCCATCTTTTATTAGGAAGGCCTTTCCTAAGGACTTCTCACACCAAGATCGATGTTTTTGATGGCTCATTGACGATGGAGTTTGATGGTGATGTAATTCATCCCAAACTTTCATCAAATTTATCTTTGAAAACTAATGATTTTGTTTGTGTAGTGGAAAAGTGGGTAAAGAAAGAGTTAGGTACAACATCTTCAACCATGACAAGTGAGCAACTTTCAAAGGGGAGGCAAAGGATTACAACTTTTCGACAACGCAAAGATGAGAATTTCCAGCTAGCTTGGGAGAGATTTAAGACACTTTGTGCTGATTGCCCTCAACATGCCATTTCACAACAAGTTTTGATCGAGTGCTTCTATCAAGGATTAGAAGTCGATGATCAACTTCTTGTGGATAGCATCAACAACATACCCTTGTGTGATCGTACTGTGAAGGACGCATATGAAGCATTGGAAGCGATGACTCAAGCAATTACACCTCCAAGTTGGATCAAGAAGAAAAACAAAGAGAAGCTTGGAGAAAGAGGCAAAATTTCCAACAACACGCGTGAAAACATCAACAAGGAATTGAAGGAAGCTCGAGAGAAGTTACTCAAAATTGATGGAGCCATAATTGAACTTTTCAAAGCCATGAGTGACACTCTCAACATCACCGTGGAAACTTTTGAAGGAGCACACTCAACGTTCCTTCACCAATGGAGAATAGTCCACGAGGATGTCTAGCCAAAGACATTAAATGAAGGCACTAATTGGGAGGCAACCCAATACACTAACTTCTATCTTTTTCTTTTGAATTTTCTTTTTCTTAGTTAGAGGTCATTTTGCATTTTCAACTCAAGGGAATCGATCAAGCAATGGAGACAAGGAAGGAAGCACACATGAAGAGCAATTGGAGCTTACACTTTGTATAAATAGAGAAGCTTTCTTGAACTCTAATCTCATTCAATTTTCTATGTTTGATTGATGATTGATGCATATCAATTAATTTTCTTGAATTGAATGTTTTTCCATGCATTTTATCATTGTATAACTATCTCATGCATCTCATACATATAGACTCTTAAGTGATAAGAACATAAGGTCAATCTTTTGATGGTTATCAAGTGGAATTTTTGGTGAAAATCAAGTATTTTTGGATTGAAGAAATTGGGGAAATTTATAAGGTTTTTGGATGCTAATTGAATTGAAGTTGGAATTGAAAATTGGAAGCAAAAGGGACCAAGCCCGATCCCAGCTGGGCCCCCATGCCGCAAGCCTGGGCACCCAGTTGGAAAGCCTCAGCACCCAGCCGCAAGGGCCTGTGCTAGTGGCCGACTCAGGGTCGGTGCCCAGGTGCTTTGCCTGAGCACCCAGCCCGTTGGCTTGAGCACCCATGTGCCGCTGACAGCACCCATGCCATGCCAATGTCACCCAACTCACCTACACCCATCACCCATCTCAAACACTATAAATACCACCCAACACCCACTTCAAATCCTTCAACACCCATCTTCATCCAAAACCCACTTAATTTTCTTTTCTCTTGCCTACATTCACATATTCACTCACTTTAATTTTCAAATTTCACTACTTCATCACTTACAAATCATTTCTTTCATCTTTTTATCACCTTAAACACTTACCCAATTGATTATTCAACACTTTTTCCATTAAATCCATCAATTTTTCAAATTTACAAGTTTTGGGAAAGTGGTTGTTCTCTTTGGATTCTTGTTTGGAGTGATTAGAAAGGAGATAAGAGATAGTTTGGAAGTTGATTGGAGCATTTTAGAGCATTGGGGAGTGCTACATTGGATTTTAGAGAAAGATTTTTCAAGAAACCCTACAAGGTAACCTAGTGCCCACCAAGTGTTCGAGAAAATGTAAGAAGAGTGAGAGCAAGAGCATCAACATCCCAAGCCGCACCAATTGAAGAGGAACCCGCCATATAACCTTACCTTAGTGTGTCGCCACCCATATTTGTTGATAATGAATGTCAAGAGTGGTATGAAGCAAGGTATAACAACTCTTTCACTATAGAAAAAGTACTTCCAACTAACATTGATCAAGAACTTGGGGTTAGTCCATTATTTGTCAATAGAGGTTGGGGATCACTTCTTCAAGTAGATGGATACTACTATCCCAATTTGGTGAAACAATTTTATGCCAACATGGACAAGGAGCGTGATGGTTATTCCTACACCATCAACACAATGGTTAAAGATAAGTACATTGTAGTTGATGAGGAATATCTATGTCGTTTACTTGATTTGAACAATGAGGGTAGTCTGTTCTATTTTACTTATGTTAATGGAGAGCAAAGGACCGCCACCGAGAGCACATGGAAAAGGGATAGTGCGTTAAGGAGGTTTGACATTCCTCTTGGTATGGATAACCAAGGGAGTAGAGAGGTAAGAGCCAAGTACATGGAACCAAGGGATAGACTTGTGTGTTACTTATTGCATCATAATGTCATTCCTAGAAGTAGTAACAAGCATAAGCTTCGCATTGAAGACTTCTATGTTGTAGACAAGCTTTGCCATGGATTAGGTCATTGTAATGGAATACCAATGGCTAGGTTGTTACTCTCAAGGATGTGGGAAGTAGTTCATTCTTCACATGAAGATAAGGCATTTGTTTTTCCATTGTTGATTAGTAAGATTTTAGTCAATGAAGGAATTGAAGTTGATGATGGATATCGCTTCAACAATGAAGACAATGTCATTGATGTGAATTGTCTAAGTCATTTGGATTTAAGGAGGAGAGTTGTTGCCAATGAGGTACATTGGTACAATGTGCAAAGAAGGACTTATGCACAAGGACTTGAACAATCACAAGGGACAAGACAACCATCCTTGGAAGTTGATGAAGAAAATTTCCAAGAACTTCCTATGAGAGAATTTCAACAACTTATGGTTCGAAAAATGAGACAACATAGGAGTGAGATGAGAGCTTACGTGGAAAGAATGGAGGATACCCTACGTGATTCCATGGGTCAAAGGAGACCAAGGAGAGGCCTATGATTCTTATCCTTAGGATGTCATATGTTATGAACTCTTTTTATGTTTTACATTTTTATCATGACATTGCATGCATTTGTATTTGTATTTGTATTTGTTCTATTTGGATCTTATGTAAGACTTATGTGTTTGAATGCTATGATTGATATGTTTAGATTAATTTGCTCAAGATTGGATGCATACTTTCTAAGTGAATTAACTCTTGCATGTGTTCAATTAATTGGATTACCCCATTTATTGTGATTTAATTGCTAGTAGTAAGTTTGCTTGATTTATTAAATTGTGTCGACTTTCTTTTTAGATCGAGTCTTACTTGTGCACTTCATTTTTCCAAAAGTTTCCAAAACAACATGTTTAGAAATTTTTTGTCAAAATACTAGCACAATACACATTGAGGACAATGTGTCTTTTAAGTGTGAGGGGAAGAAGTAGTCTATTTTCAAGATCCTATTTTCTTTTCTATCTTATTGATTAGAGACAAATTTTTCCAAAATTTTGAAGATAATTAAAAATTGTTTTGTATCTCTATTAAATTTTGATTTAATTTCCATGAGTATAGTCTTTTATAATATTAATTAGTTTGAATACATTGAAAATATTTTTCAAATTTTCTTATGTATAATTTCATTCTTTGATTGATAAGTGTAATTAATAAGGTTTTTCATACCCAAAAATGGTTTGACAAGTGCATTACTTCTAGAACTTATGTTGAATCTTGTGTACATTTATAGAAGTATGTCATGGATATGTCAAAGGCTAAGTGTGGGGGTATGAAGGGTAGCTTAAATCTTTTAAAAAGAAGTGTTTTCATGTTAAGAGGAGAAGAGATATTTTCTTGCTAAAAGAATAATAATAATAAATAAATAAAAAATAATAATTAATCCATTGTTGTCACTCTTTTCTTTAACAAAAGGAGTTAGTAACCCTTGGAAAGAGGATAAGAGGCATGGAAAGCGGAAATATTGTCCCTCTTGTAAAAATGAGTGTTAGTAACCTCAAATAAAGGGAGCTAGTGGCCCCAAATCATGGACACTTCTAAGGTTAGTAACCTTGCTTAGAAATTTTGAGCTATTTCTTTTAAAACCCATCTTAATTTTTTATTAATATCCATGATATTACTTTCTCTTTGGAAATTGATGAAAATGCAAGCGTATGGTATGTTTTCCTTGTCACATTCATCCAAGGTATGTTGATCTTAGAACTTACATTATTAATTGGAATGGTTTTGTGCATAGTTGATTTGAATCTTATGGTCTTTGTATTATCACTAACTTATATTGCATTTGACTAGAAAATGTAGATTAAATTCTTAATTTGTTAGAAATACTTTGTTTTCTAAGGTTTGATGTCTCTAGTTAATGTTACATAATGTTTGTGGGTATCGTTCTAGTTAACTAAACCCTCAGGAGACTATAACTCCTCCTTTATAGACGTATAGAGGTTTAAAGCCTTGCATCACATGCTAAGTGCCGCCGTACACCTACCAAAGTGGAATCAATATGTTGTTTAGTTTAGGACTAACCTTTTTTGTTTTCTTAGGATTAACCTTAGTTTGCTAGGGACTAGCAAAGCTTAAGTGTGGGGGAAATATGATCGGACCAAAATTATGCATCTTTTTATGGTCATTTTCCTATGCTTTTAGGGTATTTTATGCTTGATTATGCCTTATATTTGGTATATTTGTGTTTATAGGTGTTAAAGTGAAGAAAAGTGCAAAATCACCATTTTTGTACCTTTTTGGAGCCTTTTTGGATGATTATTTACACAAATATTTTCCAAGGACAATTTGGATGAAGAATGGAGCCAATATGTTCGTGATTGAAGAGCTTGAAGAGTCAATTTTATTATCATAAGATTGATTTTCAAGAGTTTGAAGCAAAGGAGTGTCGCAACGTCCGGGTCCGGGGGGTACCGAACCCTACCGTTTAACGACTTAAAGAACTAAAAACTAAGGGAGTCGCCACTAATCTTTTTTAACCTAGGTGTGATTAGCCACCTATCAAATTATTAAGCCTAATGTTAACCTAAGCTTGGCGAAGGTAACACTAAACCTAATAAACGGTCTTCTAACCAGAGTCCTAAAGGTTCGGGAGTCGGGTACGCGTGGGGAAGGATTAGCACCCCCACGACGCCCGTCAAAAGACGGCACTGACTAGTTTAGACTTAATTATGGGTTTCTATTATCGGTCGCTACTATATTTTCCTGCCTTTAAACTCTCTCTTTTTTTATTCTTTCTTAAAACTGACTTTTCTTCTTTTATTCATTTTCCTTGTTTGACTATAATTCTTTACCTTTTTCATACTTTACTCACCTTTTACTGAATTACTGATTAGCATCACTATTTTACTGATTATTCTTTACTTTGTACTGATTACTATTTTACTCTTGTTGATTACCTTCTTACTTTTTACTGATTCCATTTTGCTCTTTTACTGATTACTATTTTCTTCTCCTTTTTTGCTGATTACTCTTTTACTTTTTACTGATTGCCTTTTGCTTTTTACTGATTACCTTTTTACTTCTTGCTGATTAGCCTTTTACTCTTGACTGATCACCTTTTTACTCTTACTGATTTCCTTTTACTTCTTACTTATTACTTTTTTACTCTTACTGATTACTATTTACTTTTTACTGACTACTATTTTACTCTTGTTGGTTACATTCTTACTTTTTACTGATTACTATTTTACTCTTTACTAATTACCATTCTACCCTTTCAGATACCTTTTTACTTTTTACTGATTGCATGCTATTCTTCTACTCTCTTACTTTGAATCTCAATTACCACTTTAATTATCAATCTCTTCTTAACTTACTTATTAGTCCCTTTTGCTTCCTTTCTTAATTACTGATTACTAATTTTACTCCCTTTTCTGATCATCAATTTACTAATTAACCACTCAACTCTTAATTACTGATCGTTTTAACTCTTAATTATCGATTTACTGATTACTATTACCATGACTCTGATTAATCTCTTTTTACTTAATTACTGATTTACTGATTACTACTACTTTTACTCTGATTAATCCTTTTTTACTTTAATTACTAACTTACTGATTATTATTAACTTTGACTCATCTCTTTTTACTCAATTACTGATTTACTGTTTACTATTACTTTAACTCTGATTAATCTCTTTTTACTTATTTACTGATTTTCTTTTTACAATTATCTTGACTCTTGATCATCAATTTACTGGTTAATCTTTTTTTAATTAATTACTGATTGCCCCCTTTTCACTACTTTACTGTTTGAATGCGTGTATGCATATGATTCATGAGATTCTTTTTAAACTTAATTACCCATCAATTATACGAGGAACACCTTCGGCCGCCTCCCAATAAATGGTAAACGACCTCCGGAAATTTCCAAGCCTCCGGGAGAAGTCAAGCAAACTCAGACACGCATGAATGAGCCGCCCTCCTTTCCCTTCACGGGAGTCATTTTAATTCAGTCTTATGATCATGGCAAGAACAATACAATCTCAGAATTTAAATACGGATGCCACATGCAACAAATACTAAATTCAAAGCCTTAATTTTTAAACTTAGGCCGGATTAAGATAGCTAAATTTCCAAACCTCAAATACTATACAAGCGCGAGGCTCAAATATAATGGGGATACAAACATGTCAACATACTCAATCATGAGGAATGGCTTTCACGTAAACAAATATGGAGGCCCAAACATAACAAAACAAAGACCAAGTAAATGAGCATAATGACTAAATCCACCTAGTTAAAAAGGTTTAAACTTGATTAACACATATTTAAGTCTTAAATTTGAATTTACCTCATCTTAATTTAATCTAGCCTTCCAAACATTTATATTTCAAAAAACTAATCGATTTATTTACTAATGGCCTAAAAGTTCACACTTCTATTTCAAAAATGACATTTTATTTACTAATTACTTAAAAATTCAATCTTTTATTCAAAGGTTAAATCTTTATTTACTAATTACTCTAAAAATTCAATTTTTTACTCAAAGATGACATTTTTATTTACCATTTACTTAAAAAACAATCTTTTATTCAAAGGTTAAATCTTTATTTACTAATTACTCTAAAAGTTCAATCTTTTACCCAAAGATGACATTTTTTACTTAAGTTATTAAAAGCTTCAACCTTTTATTTACAAGCTACTTGAGATCTCAATTTATATTCCAAGCTATCACCTTTATTCACTAGGTGTTTGTAAAGGTCTAATCTTTTCCTCAAAAGATAAGTTTTTTCTTAACCAAATATCTCATTTACACCACCTTTTATTAATAATCACCCTAACTTTTAACTAAAAAGAAATTTTATTATGAAATTAACCTGCAAAGGGCCAGATTGATCAACATGATGAAATTACAAGGACCCGATCGAATCAACCAATAAATCAGAGGATATATTTAAACACTCCAACCACATTTAGTCTTTAGGTGAATAGGAACATAAATTTTTAGACTTAATTGAATAAAAAGCAAATTTAATAGGGTTTAGAAAGTTACCTATATATATATATTCTGAAAAGAAAATCACCGCCTAACCTCCTTCTTCTTCTTCCCTCTTTTCGCCACACCCCAAACCCTAACTCCTTTTATGTGCAGCGCCTCCTCCTCCAGCTAGCAACGACGGCGCCGCCCTCCTCCACCGTCGATCAACTCATTAAAGATAACCCAAAAAGACTTCCTTTCCTCTGAAATCAACACCCCGAATTTAAACCGGTAACTACTTTGAAACTCACCCAAACCGAAAAGGATGGTGACCTATGACCCCGAATTCTTCAAGACGCGAAGAAGAAAGAAAGAAAAGAGGATAAAAGCAAGTTTTCATGGAAGAAAGGTTCGAAAAAAATGGAAGCAAGCAGAGGACTTTTGACTCCCTTCACGGCTTAGAAGGAGATCTCCAAAGCTAGGTGAGTCTTCTCCACCAAATCTTTCCTCTGTTGCCTTTTCTTTTTGATTTTTCAAAAAAAAAAAAGAAAAACAGAAAAAAACAAGAACCCTAATTCTGCCCTCTAAACCCTAGTTGCTTGCTCTCTTTTTTTCCAAAAGAACCGTCCCCCCCTATTTGGAAGAAAAAGGAGGTATATAAACCTCTGAAATTTTGGTTATAGCCGTCCATTGTCCTCCCATCTAACGGCCTCTGAAATTTCTGATTTTTCTTCTCTTTATTTTTTCCATTGTATTTTATCCCTTTTTACAGTGTTTAATTCCTTGGCTTTATGCACAGGTGTCACTGAGTTTTGTTTTTGTTTGCAGGTACTTGGTGAGGTTGCTAATACAGCCAATTTTGAATCCTCATGGGACCGATTGATGGATGCCATGTCGACAAGGTGAGTCCTTCTCCTCTCTGAAATTTCCAATTTTTCTTACTATTTTTTCAGTTTTCCTATCTCACGTGTGTTCTCCCCTCTATAGGTGCCAACGTGGCTAATAAAACAACTTGTAGTCATTTGGGAACCAATCCATGGCTGCCACGTTGGTAAGAAAATTCTTCCTCTCTTCTATTGCTTTGAATTTCGATGTTGTTGCTGTGTATTGGTTCAATGCATTGCCTGCTTTGTTAATTCAATTTGCGTGAGAATTGCTTGTTTGAATGCTGTTTGATGTCTTGCAAGTTGCTGGAATTTGATGATCTTATGCCACTGCCCTGTTTTGTTCTCGATTGAATCTGTGTTCTTCACTATCCATTGATTATTAATCGGTCCTGTTATTGTGCCTCTGGTGCCCTGTTGCTTGCTGCTAGCTGGTATTCGGTGGACCTTAATCTTATTGTGTGTGCTGCATTAAAAATGCTTTGCTTTATTGCTTGATGTTGTGATCAATTCTCGTTGAAGATGTAAGACTGTTCTGAATGCTCATGGAAAAAAAAGGCTAACAAGGTATGCTACGGCTAAAATGCAGTGTGTTGGCTTTTGATCCCACCATATTGACTAGTTACCCTTAATGATTGATGCAATATACCATGTCATATATGCAATCTAATCCTAATAATGATGCAATACTAAGATGTTGGTATGTAGGTGGTTTGAGAGAGGTGGAAAGTGCATGTAATGTATATATATGCTGAAGTGCTAGTTCTAAGTTAATGTAATGATGAAAAGAATAATGCTACTGCTCATGACGTTTTTGTGTTTTCTTTCTATTTTGTACTAGCTACTGACGTGTTCACTCCTATTCCTCCACGGCATTCATCGATACTTCGAGGCTGAGACTCAATCTCATACATTGTAATCGGTGCTTGCCAACAATAATCCCTTTTTGTGCTTACCCTTGCGTATACCAATCAATGGTATATGCGCCGGTACACTATGGGGAACATTTTTACTTCATGCAGGTTATCTCGACTTCCTAGCATTTGAAAAGGAAATAACTTCGAGCAAGAACAAGAATTTGTGTTGTTCCTTGTAACTTATGGGAAAGTGAGTTTATTATTTGTGTAAAAAGGAACTGTAATATTTGTTTATAGAAAAAGAAGAATCTATTACTTGTGTAAAAAAGAATTGCAATACTAAATGATAAAATGGGAGATGGGTTAGAACCAAAAGCAAAAGAAAGATTTGAGCCACTAAGCCCAAAGCAAATTGGGTTCAACCAACCTAAAGAAAGGGTAAGGCACCCCATTAATAAAAAAAGATCCAAAGCAATAAAGGTACAGAAATAGAATTAGAATCAAAGCCCAAATAGCAAGTCCAATGACAAGTTATACAATTATTACTAAAATACTTAAGCTATATAATTGAAATGTAGCGATACTAAATGACTAAATGCAGTTAAGCCATGAAATGCAAATAGTGCACAAAAATGCAAACCCAACTTGTATATGTCTAACTTATTGCTGAATTGAGAACTAAATTGAGAGTTAGTTAATCAAAGAACTAAACTGAACCTAAACTGCACAATTAAAATGCAACGATGTTAAAACCCTAGTACACCAACCTAGCATATCATACATCTTTTCTCTAGGTTTTTGCGCCGTCAAGAAGAGGAAGGATGATGCGCTAAGGGCTTATCATGGTTTAGAAGAACACATTGGAGCCAATGAAGATCAAGGAGATGTCATCGATGCTAGTTTGGAGGAGCATGGAGTTGGAAGCACTTGTGACCGACCATTGCTTGGAGAATCCGCGCAACACCGGCCACATGACCGACCATCGCATGCGACATCGCATGGGGCAACCAGCCATCGCTTGGCGCACCAACCGGCCACAACCGACCATCGATTGGGCCATCCGGGCAAGACCGGACTTTTGATCCTTTAGCCATTCCGCAAGGCCCAATGACTAGGGCTCGGGCTAAAAGGTTCAAGGAAGCTTTATTGGGCTTTGTTAGATCTCATCTTGGAGGTTTAGAGTCCATTGAAGACCATTTGGGAGGCATTGAAGTCGACATCACCAAGAATATTCCCATCGATTCCAAGGTGTTCACCTTACTTGAAATCGATGAGCATTAGGCTTTGGTATTGTGTAATTCGGCCTCATGGGCTTTTATTCTATCTTAGATTAGTTATTTATTTAGTCTAGAAGACATTGGGTTGGGCCTTGTTTGACTAAGTCCAATCCTTGCTTAATTATGTAATGTTATTTACTTTTCCTAGTAGGACAAGGAGTAGGCTATTTCCTTGTTCCTTCCTTTATGTAATGTTCTTCCTTTTAGTTTTAGGAGAAGGGTTATGCGTCCCCTACTACTATATAAAGGGACCATCCCCCTCTTGTAAACATAAGTCAAGTTAATCAATAAAGTTGAGAGGTTTATACCCATATCGATTTCTTTGGCTTCATTGTTCTAGTTTGAGCAAACTTAGGGTTCTTCATCTTGTAGAGTCCTAGCAAGCAATTAGGTTGAGATAACTTAGTTGTTTGTGAATCTTGTGATCTTGAGAATTCAATTGCAGGTCTAATTGAGTGCTTAAGGCCGACGAAAGAGGAGGACTAGCCTTGTGAAGGTCATCGACATACACATCTAGAAGTTGAGGAAGTTCAAGTCGACTTTGGTGGATATTCAAAGGGTAGATTTGAATCTAATACAACTAGATTCGTATCAAAGGAGGTAGCCGGCCTCCAAGTATTGTAAGTCTCTCATGGATTGCATGCAATCCATGAGTAGCTAAACCTTTTATACTTCTTTTCCTTAGGTACTTTTGATCAATGAATCTATGGTGAGACTTTTGTTCTTAATAATTTGAGCTTTTTCTGTTTAAATACGTTTCTTATCTCTATGCTTCATCTTATGTGTTCATACTTTGATTGATTTGGTGTACAACATATCTTGAGATTTATGAATGCTATTGTTAGATTCAAGTAGCTTGAGTCAAGCTAAACTTGGTCCAAGTAACAATTGTAATTCTAGGAGTCCTAGGTTCAATGGGATATCAAACCTTGTCGAAATCTTTAGGCTGAGATGGAAATTGACGTAGGCAAGTTTGGTATTGCTTTATCATGCATGTGGAAAAGTAAATCTTAATGCTTGTCCTATGATTCTTCACAGGGTGAATGTTTGATTAGGAACAATAGAGATTAATCGTCAGCGAGATGCGGGTTAATTCTTCTTAGCATGTTGGAGGGTCGAGTATTCCTCTCCTATACCAATTATTTAAGTGGAGTTGTTTAAGATATTAAGAGGATTACTTTGTTTCAATGAAAGTTGATGTCTACGTCTTAGGCTATATACCGATTTGGAGTAATTTATGATTCTTAATTCATTGCAATCTAAGTCAAATTTATGTTTAGTGTCCATGATCCATGATTCACTTGATCAAAGTAGTTACCTAAAGGAGAAGAAGTATGTTTTTACTCATTGTTTTTATCAAACTTTCTTTTTAAATCTTTAGTTTAGATTTCTTTTAATTGTTTTCTAGTTTAATTAATCTATTTTCAAAAAACCAAAAATATCTTTTCTAGGTTAGAATTTCTTTTGTAAGATTTAACTTTGATTCATACCTTCCTTGTGGATTCGACCCCTACTTGCCCTAGCTAAGTAGTTATTCTATTTGTTATTGGTTTGTAGGGAATTTATCTTGTGATTTGATCAAGGACCGATCAAGTCCACAATTTGGTTGAACCTTCGCTAAGTATAGAAATGATTTTGGGAATTAGTTGAATTGTGTCGTCGTAAAGTCTAACAGCCCTAGTATACTAAAATTATTGTTTTTCCCCTGTTAGGTGAAAATTACAGTTTTGCCCCTGGAGGCTAGAAATGACTAAATGAGCTTTAGAAAGTGTGTTCCAACTCTGAAACTCGTCCTGAAATATTGTATGACATAGATTATCGTGTTAAACTCCTCGATATTGGACCGTGGGTCTGGGTTATATGTTCTTGTGATTTTATTCTATTTTACTTGATTGTTTTGGTATTTTAATTTGTTATCATGGTTTATTACTTTGGTTTATGATTTCGATTATGATATTGGTTTTAACGATTTCCTTGTGTTGGACGTGTTTCTCAATCAGACGACTGAGGCGCTAATCGAGACATTGGCTAGGCTCACAATGGATTGACTTTGGGGGTGTACGAGTCCCCTGAACTGTGAGTGGGTTGTCCTCAACGGAGAACCCGTTGAGGAACTATTTTATTACTGTTTTAATAAATTGTTTTAAAAATGGTTTTTGATAAATTGTTTTGGGTGCATGAGCGATCTTCGAAAATGGTTTTGAACTGTTTGTAAGCATACGGGGACTCGTGGATAGGGAGTACGTATGGCTGATTTGGTGGTTTACTAGCTAGTAGTTAGACTCGTTTGGCGGACCATGAGTTGAGTTTGGATCCACATGGTTTGTCGCTCCAGGCCCGACACGCCATATTTATTTACCGGTTCGACGTGTGCATGGTGGTGCTAAACTGGGTGTGCTGCGGCCACCACACAGTACCGGACCCAAGCCAACGTCAGGGGAACGGGTTTGTTGTTGGGAAAGTAAGAAAAATGATATTTTTACTGATTATTTGATGACGATGATGATAATAAAAATGTCCCTGACGGTTCCGGAGGTTGACTCGGGCCAAGGTAACTTCGGATATGTTTTGACGACAGCCCCTGGTTTTAGATCGAGAATTGGATTACATGATTTTGTTATTACCGATTGTTTTATTAAAATTGTTTTATAAAGTGTTTTTGTTGTGAGTGCACCCCACCCTCTTCTGGTCCTCTTTTGAGGGTGGCTCACTCATTGGGTTCATTCGTGTACTTACCCCCTCAAATTCTTATTGTGTTTTCAGGGTAGTTAGGACTCTGCGTTTCCTTTGACGGTCGAGTCGGTGGCGTAAGATGTATTCACTGCTCTTAGAGGTAGTTCTCACTACATGACGGGTCCCACTAGCATTGTCTCTGTTCACTTGTTTTCCCTTGTGCCTTGTTTCTTGTTACTAACTAATTATTTGGATTTGATTTGGTTTTCATTTATTGGAATACTTATTACTTCGGTTTCAACGAATCCGCTTTTACTCTGATTTGAAAACTTTTATTTTTATAACTTTTAATAAATTTTTGTTTTACGTTTTGTTTTAAATCTGGTATCGACGCTTCGTGGAGCCTTGGTGCACGTGACTGGCCGGAATGTGTTTCGAGGTAACACGGCGGTTGTCTGTGCTCGACTTTCGGGTCGAGGCGTGACAACAACAGACATGGACATAAACATAAGGACTTGGAAGAGAGGAAAATAGACCTGAAGATGGCCTTTAAGATGGTGAAGAGTGAGACCCTTAACTCCCATAATTTTCAATATGGTTTTTAGAGTTGCCTCTCAATCAAAGACAAAAATAAAAACAAAGATATATGAATACTTGAAACAATAACAAAAGAAGTGTTGGAAAGAGGGTTATTGTCAGGTCCTCTTAGCTAAGAAACAACCATGTTGAAAGTATCAGGTCCTCCAAGCCACAGGTTGAAATATCAAGTAAGGATTTGCAAAACCAATATACTCCATCAACAAATTTGCACTGAAAATCGTTGTAAACATGGTTTCAATCCTGCAAATGATCAGACGTCAATTTCTTGCACATATAACCTGGAAAATACTCAGTATAAACAATAACTAAACTCACTACAAAGATAACACCATTAAACTTATTGGCACATCAATTATAGAACATAATCTTTAATGGGAATTAATATTTTCATGATGATAATCCCCAATCAGGAAGAAAATTATCTGAAAACATCACCTAAGGCTTGAGAGTTTGCTCCCATATGGTTAAGCAAAAATTTAGGTCTTTAGCTTTCTCACCATTGCCACCAACAGGATGAAATTTAACCTCTCAAAAGAAATTTAAATAAAGGAAATTATTAACAGATAAACCCAAACAACCTGGAAATAGACAAACATCCAGGAAACAGACAAACATCCAATACATACAGATCTTCTTTGCTTGGATCATTCATATAGTTTTTTGACTCATCTGAGTACTAACCCATATTTTGATTCAATCATTAAATTCTTTCACGTCAATACATTGCATTAAGGGAAAAAAATTGCTCTGAAATATGAATGTACCTCCACCGAAATAAAAGTCATCACCAGCTAAAACAGGAGAACCCTGCAAAAACCCAAACATGATTTTACACTAATCATTGTTATGAATCAAAAGAAAACAATGATGGAGGATTTAGGAGAAAGTTAACTTACCGACAGCCAATGTCACCACTTGACCTCAAATTAATAAAGAAAAAAGACGCAAAAAAAGATGGAATCTACAAACTCCATCTTTGCATTCAATAAACTTAGGCTAAAGTGAATTTCAAAGAAATTGGGATTACATTTTGAATATTATTTGGCAATTTAGAAGGAAATATGACCTAAAAAACTTCAAAAGGAAAAACCACAAATACCATGAAATTAAAATCGTATCAACTCAATACAAATTGAAGAAGGGAATCAATGCAATCAAATACAAAAATAAACCAATTTTTTTTCTTAACCAACAAAAGTAAAGTTTTTAAAAAGTACCTGAATCCCCTCTGCTCTGCATCTTCCTCCCTCGTCCTCTCTCGCCTGCCCCTCTTCCTCTTCCCTTTCTCTCTCTTCCCCCTCTCTCTCGACTCGACATCTCTTGTCTCTGCCCAGCTTCTTTTTCAACCCACCCACCCCACTCAAAACAACAAACCCATTTAGAAGATGCGTGTTGCAAGAATAAAGGGGTGGCATAAGTCAGGCATGCAGCACTCCACGTGATCAGACCAAAATTATGCATGTTTTTATGGTCATTTTCCTATGCTTTTGAACATATTTATGCTAGATTTTGCCCTATAATGCTTACATTTGTGATTGTAGGTGTTGAAGAAGTAGATTGTGCGAATAGGTTGATTTAGGTGCTTTTTGGAGCTATTTTAATCGATTTTTGGCACAAAGGTTTTTCATGGACTTTCTTGGAAGAATTTGGAGCTATCATGTTCGTGATTGAAGAATTCATGGAGTCAATTTTATGCTTATTAAAGCCATAAAGTTGAAAGTTACAAAGTTCCAAAGCAAAGGAGTAAGAAGAGTTTAAGTTGCAAGAAGACATGTCAAGTCATCAGAGAGACATGGGTGATCTGGCTTAAGACCTGGGTGTTCAGGCCAACCATGTGGGCGCCCAGGGCGAGTCAGGTTCCTTATCCATGCGCACATCAGGATGTCTTCATGCTGAAGCTTCTTCCTTTCTTTCCGAATTTGGCGACAGCTTACGAAAATAGTAATAACTTTTGATTCAGGACTCTGATTGAGGTGTATGAATATGCGTTGGAAAGCTAACTCCGAGAGCTACAACTTTTGTGTTTTGGTCGAAGCCCAGTTTTGCCATTATCATGGACAAAAATGCCCCTGAAGTTTCTATAGACAAGCTGGACCTAGAAAAGCCCATGAAATCAAGGCCCAAGTTGATGAGACTAGCCTAAATTCGGTATTTGAAGACAGCCCAGACCTGGAGGACGAAATTCCATTCAATTGAAGATTGTTTAATGAGCTTAAAAGTCTATTTTGTCCTAGGTTAAGTTAGCCCTAAGTCTCTAGTATAAATAGACATCTTTTCTCTCTAAAAAAGGAGGTTAGATGATTTGGAGAGCTAAGGGAAGCCACCGGTCATACTCTATCTTTCTAGGTGTTTCTATTCCTTTTTCTTTTGATGGCTACTCAATTCATGAGTAGCTAATCTTTTATTTCTCCAATGTAGAATCATATTGATCTCTTGACTTTTTACTTATGGGGAGACTTTTGTTCTTAATAATTTGATTTCTGCTTGAATATGTTTCTTATCTTTGTACTTCATCTTATGTATTCTTGTTTGATTGATTAGGGAGGCCTACTAATCTTGATGATTTTGAATACTATTGTTAGATTCAAGTTAGCTTGAGTCAAGCTAATGTTGGTCCAAGTAACAGTTGTAATTCTATGAGTTCTAGGTTCAATGGGATTATCAAATCTTGTTGAAATCTATAGGCCGAGATGAAAATAGATGTAGATGAGATTGGTTATGATTTATCATGCATGTGGAAAATATAATCTTAATACTTGTTCTATGATAGGGTGGTTTGCTGGAGTAGAAACAATTGGGATTGATTTTAGCGAGATGCATATTGATTCTATTAGCATGTTGGAATAATGTGCTGCTGCATCAGACGCATGTTCCTAGACCAATTATTCAAGTGGAGTTGTTCAAGATATTAGGGAAATTATTTTGTTCTAAGGAAAGTTGATGCCTACGTCTTAAGATATATACTAATTTGGAATAATTTATGATGCTTAATTGTTTGGCAATTAATATTAAATTTATGTTTTGCGTCAATGATCTATATTAATCTTGTCAATAGTGAAATTGATTCTATGTTGGAGGCTTGCTTTATATAATTGATTACTTAATTTACTTCGCTCTTAATTTGTTTTGCTAGTTATCATTTAGAATTTCCAAAATCTCATCGAACTTCTCCTTTTTAACATAATTAATTAGTGGAGAAATTATCCTCTCTCTGTGGATTCGACCCTTACTTACCATAACTATTTAGTTAAGTTTTGTGGGGATTTATCTTGTGATTTTATCAACGACCGATCACCACGCCATTTTCTTTCTTTTTTGTTTTTGAATTTTAAGGAACAGGTGTATGAAATAAAGCTGGCGGGACTCCCGTTCTTGGATGGGTTTGATTTGATGATTTCTTTTTGGGATCAAGGCATGTTAAGGACAGCCAACAAAGATCAAAGTTCAAGGCCCGGAAGGAAAAGGAAAAGGCTCACCAGACATGAGTAACAAAAACAAAGGCATATATCCTGAGATTAGGAGACATCCGAACAGTTAAAACTTGAGATTTTTTAGATTTCGAGTTCGAAATTTGAAATGAGGGGAATGAGATTTGGGATAGTAGAAGGTTACCTCCTATTTTGTTCAATGATTGACATTTATCCGGTTAGTAAATTAATTTTGAATATTAAATATTATAATTAATTATTTGTAGGATCTAAAAACTTCAACAACAGTATATACGAAATAATTATCCTAGACAAAACTGGAACTCTCCCAAATTGACTTGTTTGTTTGTCTTTCTGCACATGTGGCCAAGACAATGAAAATGAAACCTCATTTTCAGTTTTTTATAAGCAGCATAACAATAAAGTTGGATTTCCACAGCCTTTTAATAAACTAGTTGAGAATTGATGCGCATGTAAAAAGGTTTTTGGCTCTTGTGCTTTTCTCCCTTCCTCCTTTTGCATTGCATGGGTCAAGTCGTCATAGATGATACTTGTGCTTTGGGAAGAATATAGGGAAATCTTCTGGTATTCTATTCTAGCTATATCTTCTAACTATTGGTAAAGATTGTGCTCGCTATGCAAAAACATCGATAATGTTTAATGACTTAGGGTGAAAAGTACTTATCCAAATGCTGTAGTGGTATAGTTATCATGTCATATTACTCTTTTAGTGTCTGTTTGGTATGTGTTATTAGTGTACACCATCTAGGAGAGTGATTTGATTACCGTTTAAAAGGGTGGGAAAGTTTTATCAGTCATGAAATAAATAAAAAATGTTTGTTAGGTGAATTTCATATATTCAATTATAAGTACTATTGTTTCTATTTACACCAGACGTGATGATTTAAATCACTCCAAATATTAATTGTCTCTCCCAATTTTCTGATCAATTAATATATCATCATTAATTAAATCTCTTTGTGATCTAGTAATCATCTAATCATGAAGGTGATGAGATCACCATAGTTTAATATTGAAAAGGTTACAAACGCACACTTAGAGTGTAATTTTTAGAGTCCAAATCTTTTCTTCCAATTGTGATGATAATATGGTTTCATTTCGTCCATCGTATAACTCTCTGTAGACACCCATTTCTTTCCTGTATCCTTCAATTTAAATCAGTTTATTTAGTTAATTGGCATTAGGAGTCACCTAGAGGCATTTTGGTCATTTTTTACATCCAGGGGTATTTGGGTCATTTGTGCATCTAGGGGGTATTTTAGTCATTTTACTAGTTCATGGTTGGCATTTTGATAAAACAGTTTATTTAATAATCCTTTCATCATTCGCGTTAGTCATCATGTGCATTCAAAAATATTTTCCATGTTAATTTGGCATAATTTAAATTAGTGTTTTTATTTTAGCATTTCAGCCGTTCATCTTAATAGGAAATCATCTTGCTATTTGGTTCATATTAAATTGAGTGGACTATTTCATTGCATAGTTCATCTAAGTGAATTTTCAAGAAGCATTTAGGTAAACCCCTAATTCATTTTAGCGTTTAGACTTGTTTAGGTTATATTCTAATTCACGTTGGCATTTAGCAAAATTCATGAGCATAATATTAGGAGTTAATTTGTTAATAACACTTTACTCTTAATTGCATTCAAAAGGTACCAAAATTGGAAAATTGAAGAAAAAAATCATAAAAAAAGGGAGAAGAGTTTGCATTCCATTTGCATTTTTATTTGGAAATTAACATAGGACATATGCCATGGTTCATTTACATTGTTGTTCTCACATATTACAAAAATTACTAATAAAAAAAAAAGGAAGTTTTACTCTCTGCTTCATTCACAGCTTCATTCACATTAGGACTGTATTTCCCCTCTTTCATTGTCCCTTGCATCATGCACATGCACCAATGGTTAGCATACATACTTGCATTCCAAAGCATTTTCCTCTGTCATTTTACATGATCATGTCAGCCACACCTATTCAGTCTAAGTCAGCATATATCATCTTTGAATTTTCATAGCATATTGCATTTTTAAATGATAGGTCATGTCATATTTTCAATTGAAACATTGGCATCATATCACATTAATATTTGAAGTATCCTCATGGCACTAGTATGAATTTCTCATGGCAAGAGTAGACAATCAATCGCAGAGGCACTCATTCGCAAATTCAACAGGGGAAGCACAACAAGACATCAATGCAGCAAAGAATTCATAGTGGTTCAAAGCAACTAGACGCAACAATCAAGAAAACAGAATGGGGTAGTCAGCAGTTTTGGAAATTGCAATGGATTTTAAGCATGCGCAAGATGCAATTAAGAAGAAAACAGTAGCAATACCAAGCAAGCAACCCAAAGCCATTTGCAAAGGACATTTCAGGTTCAATTGTAGCAATACAATACCACATAGCAGATCAAGCTTAGCAGGATTCAATTGCAAATATAATGAAGTTCAAAGGCAACAATGACAGTAAATATATGTGTCAGCAGATGAGTCCATTGAACAGGGAAGTAACTATGTGACAAAATTGCATTTCTGAATGTGACACTTAACTTCAAGTTGTCCAGAATTAAAATTACACTACCGCTTCAACATTTTGATGGCAGTATTCAGTGCATAAATGATCAAAGTATGCCAGCCTCACATAAAGCAACGGAGAAGGAGGTTGAATATGAGCATTCAAAGTAAAACAGGGCAATTCACCAAGGCATAAAAACAAGTGTCTCAAAGCCAAAATAAGCCATAATGCAGCAAGGGTAAAACAGCAACAGATTTCCCAAAGTGGTTACAAGAGTGAGAATGAAAGAACTTAGCTCTTTCTCGATGACTCATCACATTGGCCAGCTCACCATACCTTGGGATTTTATCCTCCCAAATGAACAGCACTAGGGGAAGCATCATTCGAGGAATTAACCTGCACAAGAGGACAAAATTGGTTAGCAGAAGAAGAGGAGAAGGAAAAGGAAACAGAATGGGGAGATAAGAAGGAAAAGAATAGCTAGCAAGAAGGGGTGGTTAGATTGGAGGGAGGGGATTCTGATCAAAAAAAAGGAATCACATCTTCTCTCTCTAGGGACTCTCTCTCTCTCTCTTCATTCCCACTCTCTGGCTCTATACACAAGGAAATCTTTTACTCTGAAGGGGCTCTCTCAAAAAAAAGAAAAGAAGGCTCTTCCTTCTCTCATCTCTTCCCTCTCCTCATAAAAATCTTCTCTAATCGCTTTCGGTTGAACACTCATTCTCTCTGGATTCTCATTCACTGAATTGGTCACAGAAAAAAAAAGGACAAGCTCTCCTCAGACACACTCTCGGATTGACACTCTCTTGACTCTCTCTGATTCTCTCTAGACTCACTCTTTTTTCGCACAAAAACAGAAACTCGTTCTTCCCTCTCCTCACTGGCGCATCTCTCTCTAAAGTACACACACAGCTTCCTTCTTTGAAAATTACATACACACAAAGAGATTCATGGAGAGGAACTTACCCTGATGAAGAGAATCCCTTGCTTGAATACCACCCAAGATCGGCCCTTTTCCCCTGCTTTGGAAACTCAAAAAGCCGAGCCTTGTTCATCTCCCTTGAAGTTCAAATAGAACCTTGTTCGTTGGAATTACTTGAGGGCTTTTGGGTTTTCGAATGCGAGGGACACAAATCCGATGCCATTTTGACGAAAAAGGGGGATATTGAACAAGTTCAAGCGAAGGAAAGTAGAGAGAGAGACGCTGGTTCGAATAAGGAAGAGAGAGAAGCAATCTGCGGAAAGAAAAGAGAAAAGAAGGAAGAAGAAAAAAGAACGCTGAAAAGGAAAAGCATTTTAGGCTGAACGGCGTCATTTTGAGAGTGGTTTTTGCAGCTTTAGCAGGTATTGTTTCCTCCCTCTTCAATTCAGTCATTCCTGCTCTATTACTACTTTAATTTTATGCAATTGGAGCTTATTTGTTGCTGTGGTAGTTGATCGAGCTAAAATTATGCATGTTTTTATAGCTATTTTTATATACTTTCTGCCATTTTGCTAAAATTATGCATGTTTTTATAGCCAGTTTTATATGTGTTTTTACCCATTTTGCTAGTATTTGTGTTTTTAGGTCTTGAAGACAAGAAAAGTGGAAACTTGTTGTTTTTCACTCTTTTTGGAGTTATTTTGGTGACTTTTTATTCAATGATGGACTTAGCCATTTGGAATGAAGATTTGAAGATGCGAAGTTCGTGTTTTGAAGATATTTTGAAGATTTGAAGACTATTGAAGAATTATTTCAAGAAATAAGAATTGAAAATTTGGAGCTTATTTGCAAAGGATTGAAGCCAAGCCCAGAAGAAGCCCGGAAGTTAAGGATTTTTGAATATTTTATATGGGATTATACTCAGCCCATATAAACCTATAATTGGAGTTAAAATCTCAATTTGTAGGCCAAATATCCAAAGGAATATCCAAATCCCGCAATTTTCCGCAGATTTGCGATTTAATCCCGGTTTCAGCGCAGTCTCGGTAGAAAGACCATAACTTTCTGCTCATATGTCCGTTAATTTAAGCCCATGAGTAGCCGTTGGAAAGCTAACTCCGAGCTCTACAACTTTCCTTTGAAGTGCAAAGCCCAGATCTGCCATCTTCAAGCCCGAATTTGACGTCGAAGTTTCTGCACGATTCCAGAAAAATTCCAGGATCCTATTTTGACTAGGATTTTGCTCTAGGAAGACTTTTAATCCAACTTGAGACCAAGTCAGCCCTAGAACGTCCTAGACCTTTTTCCTAAGTCTAATAGGAGTCTTTAGGTTATTTTTCCACTATAAATAGCCACCTTTTGTAACACAAATCACATATACACAATTTTCTTTCATCTTTTTCTTAGAAAATATTCTAGTTTTCTTTCTCTAGTTTTAGGTCAAGGGTGCCACACTCCTCTCTTTGCATAGAGAGGGGCGGCAACCCTAGGAGATTTCAAGAAGAGGATTTTGCCTTCAAGTTTTGTAAGTTTTCTTAAGCCTCTCATGGATTTATCCATGAGTAGCTAAACCCTTAATACTTCTGATCCTTTAGTGAATTTAATCAATTGATTATGGTGAGATTTCTATACTTATAATTTTGTGTTAAGTTCTTGATGATAGTAGTCAAAACCCTAAAATAATTTTATGATTCTGAATCTTATTTGAGTTATGTGGCCACTAACGATGTAAGAGGAAGATCTATGGCTAGATCAAGCTTAGAATTGACCACTCAAGTTTGATTGTTTGTAGCGAATCAGGTTTGTTTGATCGCATCCTGATGGATGTTTGTCTATCGGAGGGCGAGAAATTTCTCTTCGTATGGTTCTACTTTGTAGGCATGTGTGTAAAATTAACTGTTCTTAATGCTTTGTTCTTAAGTGATCTTTAAGCCCTGAGAAAGTAATCGATCGCTGAAGGAATAAAAGGGATAACTGCAGCTTTAATCGGCCTCTTATCTAATATACATGTTGGGAAACCTATACCAGTTGTCAGTCAAAAATAAGATGCTAAATTCACCTTTAAAATCAATGATCCATAGTTAATCTGATTGATTCATACCATCGGAGAAGAAGTATGCTTTTTAATTATTGTTTGTTTTATAATTGCCATAGATTTAGATTTAGAATTTACTTTGCTTAGTTTTTAGTTTGATTGTTTTCTTTTGATAATTTTAAATCCCCTGTTTTCTGTTTTAAAACTAATTTTTGGAAAAGATTTGTTCTTGGTAATAAAGTTCTTCACCCTTCTCTATGGGATCGACCCCTGCTTGCCCTATCTACTTTAGCTAGGTTTTGTGGGGATTATCTTATGATTGCTGACGACATGATCAGTAGTCAATTTAGGGCTTGCATGTTATTCAATTAATAATCAATGGCTTAAATTAATATATTTGTTAATCTTTGTTGATAAATCAATAGATCCTAGGGTTTGAGTATTAGTTAGCTTAAAAATGAAATCTTTAATTGCAAATGATTAATAAATGTTAAAGTTTAAGCTTTGGTGTTAAAATCAACTTAGAATTTAAATTTAGGTTTAATGGTTTGAATCTTTTTAGGTTCATACTAATTCAAAATGATTCATTGATCCCATTTAGAGACTCTTCTAATTGAAAAAAATCAAAACTTTAGTTCAAAGTCTAAATTTTTTTTGAATTAAAATTAGCTTGGAAGTTTAGAGACCATTTTTGAGCTAATTTTAGTTTAAAAATACAACTTTTGAGCTAAAGGATTTGACTCTTTAAATTGGAAGTGACTTAAAAGGGGATTGATGAATTAATTTTGATTAGTATTTACTTCAAAATTAAGTCTTTGGTTAGAGATTTGATTTTTTTTAGGTTTGAATTAGTTGAGAAGATGATTTCAAATTTTCTAGGCTTAGTTTAATCAATTTGGTCCTTGATTTTGAGTCTAAATTGTTAATTGATACATTTAGTGCTTATATATATGATTCGTGTTTCGTGTTAAATGCCCCTGAATTTTGCTAATCGTTTTCTTTAGTGTGCAGAGTCCCCAGAAGTGTCCGGTCTGCCCAATTTGTTTATTTTCATTTTTGGGTTGTAATAATCTAGTAATTAGTATAGAATTAGAGTAGAGTAATCACATGCATTTCACATTTATTTTCAGTTGATTATAATTGCTTGCATTTCATGCCACCTAAACTTAGTTGATAACTATAACCCTTCCTAAGAAGGGGCATTCAGTGAGTGGTCGAGTATTCGGGGCCATTGAATGTCCCCGAGGATGAGAAAGCCCTTTGCAAGATGCGTCGGGATTCCGAGCACATATCTTGAGAAGAGCTTTCAATAACTCAGGTTATGGGGGTCAATTTTAATAATCGTACTTTGCATCCATCATCTGCATATATGCATTAAGTAGAAGTTAAATAAAGTCAAGGAAAATCCAAGAAAATGAAAGTTTTTAGAAAAATGTTTTCAAAAAAACCATGTTCTCTTATTTAGTTTTTCAAAAGAAATTAAAATGGGTAATCAAAGAGTTTTCAAGGTAAGCATTATCAAAAAGAAGGTTTTTTTAAGCAACTCCAAAAGAAGATTTTTGGAAAATAAATGTTTTTTACAACTCCAAAAGAAGACTTTTGGAAAATAAAAGTTTGGAAATCCAAGAGAAGACTTTTGGAAATTAATAAAATTGGTCAAGTTTTGAAAAAAACAAAAAAATGAATAAAAGGTTTTGTCACAGCATTTTCAAAAATTTCTTTTTCGAAAAGAAAAAGATTCAACAAGAGAACAAACAGTGAAAGAGAGTCGAAATAGAATTGATCGACTGCAGTTCGATCACATTCTTCGTATCCTCGACATTTGGTTAGAAAAATGATTTTATTTTCTTTTAGAACCCTTTCTTAAGATAAAAGCAACCATAAATATTAAACCCGTTAGATTTGGATTAGACTAGAGGTACCGTCGTTTGAGGGGCGTTGTGGGGGTGCTAATCCTTCCCCACACGTAACCGACTCCCGGACTCAGGTTCTGATTCGTAGACCGTAGAATTAGACTTAGTGTGTCCATCGTCAAGCATGGTCCATTAGGTCTAATAGTTGTAGGTGGCTAATCACACCTAAGCAAAAAAGATTAGTGGCGACTCCTCCTCTTTTCCAAAGTCGTTTCGACAGGGTCCCCCGGAACCAGACGTTTCGACACTCTCAAATTTTGTATTTCCCACTTTCATGTTCACCTCATAAATTCATATATACATGCTTTTAGCATAAAGCAATTGAAGAGAGATTTGTTAGGATTTTTGTCTCAATTCCTAATTAGATTTGGATTAGGATTTTTCTAGAGATTTTTTTATTGATGAACAAGAATCCTAATAGGAAAGGGATTCTTGAAGTCCAAGTTTGTGTTAGTATAAATAAGCAGTTTCTGTTTAGTTTTTTGTGTGAGAGAGTGTGTGAGATTGTGAGAGAGAGAAAAATCTGAGATAGCTTTTATGTTGTTGTGAGAGAATCACCCATATTGGGTTGATTACATTGAGAGTTTGCGAGAAAGATTGTTATGATTAGTGATTGTATTTGATTGATTTGTTAGTGCAGATTTATGGCATAGGTACACAAGAAAATTTTATTTTGTTATTTTCCGTTTTAATTATTTATTTGGCTATTCTTGGGATATCTGAAGTTACAACAAGACAAGATTACATATGACTAATTTTATAACTCGGTACCTGTTTGTCCGACAAAAAAAAGTATACCAAGTTTTTATTCCTTATGTTGACTCTCTATGCATCTACTGTATGTATAGCTGCTACTTTAATAGATTTTGCATGGTCATGATTTCTTTCTTTGAGGCATTTCCTCAATTTGGGATTTGCCAAATGGCAGATTAACACAATAAATCCATCACTTCAACCTCATAATCTATTCCCTTTTTTTTGTCAAACCTCATAATCTATTCCTAATTCTATAAGAATAATATATATATATATAAAAGAATAATATATATATTCTATATTATATATAAGATTAATGCATGAATGACAAATTGAGACCAATGTGCTTCTTAATTTGTGAGATGGAAATTAATTAATATAATAATATATAATAATAATAATATTATATATATACATGGAAAATTTTTGAGGTAGTGATGGAGCACCGAATAATGAGGGTGAAAAGG